>CM022877.1:7103204-7123542 GCA_012654025.1 Pachypsylla venusta
TTATGATACTTATTTTAATGAGACCTTTAATAATTGTCACAAACAATATTTTCCATCATAGTATATAAAAATATGTATGTTCTAAGCCTTCTAAGGGATGATATTGAAGCCAAACTTTGGGCGCGGGTACTTTGCCAAGGGGGGGGGGCAATGCATGTACCAATACATTGATTGTCTAAAGCTACCATAAATTGCCCAAAGTGTCTAAAATGTCTAATTATGTACCACATGCAAGAAATAAGTGTGTGCAAACACTGTCAAAAGACATTTGTCTGTGTGGGATGTCAGGAAACACTAAGTTCTGGTTCAGAATAGATTTCCTATTTTTTTTTATTTTCATTTACATTATTTTATTTCTGGGATTAAATTTTATATTTATGTAAGATAATAATTGATTTAGTTTATATTTTTTTAGTTTTTAGTAAAGAAATAGCGGCTTATTGTAATAAAAAATACATTTTTTCCTTTATTTTGTTGGCGGGTACTTTTAACCCCCCCCCCTCTTGGCAATGCACTTAATTGAATAGAGCTTGCCAATCCTAGGGTTAATATGGAAGCAATTCTTTTTGCGATGTCTTCGGTGACAGTCGAAAGAGATGACTCCAAGAAGTTCAGCCATGTCACTATTACCTTTAATCAGTTTTTTTTATATGACTCACCCAGTAAGAATAATGAGAAATAACGTATAATCTACGGCCATGTTGGATTTTATACAATTACTCGCTTCAAAAGTAATTATTTGAAAACATCGTACCTATGGGTACTCACTCATTGCCTTTCTATCTGTGAATGTAGATATATTTATGATGAAATCCATTGTATTAGTTTCTACGAAAGCTCTCTTTTTAGTTTTTTGGAGTCTTTGTTGTGTGTTTCATATAGGAGAGTTTAGTTTTGACTAATCTTTTATAAACATCTAAAGATTCTAATTAGTGAGAAAATACAATTCACCTACAAAAACATGATAGCCCCGTATCGTCGTTGTGGAGGGCACCACCTAAAGAATTATACATTTTCTCTGAGGACGGTTTAACATGTAGGGAAACAGTTACCCAATAATAGAGTCTGTGATATTAAGATTAGTTCTGTTCTGTACGAATGAAAGAAAAACTTTAACAGTAAATAACTAATAAGAACTAAACACTTATCTTAGGCTGATTTGTGGATAGGTATGTATGCATTGTTCTATCTGCGTAGTGATAATATGAGGTAAATGTTAAAAATATAAAAAAAAATATTTATAGAAAGAATCGTAAAATAATAAAAAAATATTTACAAAAAAGGCAATATCGATTCAGATTGAGATATTAAGGCGAGCTTTCAATAGCAATCAGGCTATCATCCTCGGGCCAATGTTGACTCTATGATGTTCTGTTCTGAACATCATAGAGTCAACACTGACCTGAGGATGATAGCCTGAGTGATATTGAAAGCTGGCTTTAATAATTTCAATCTGAATCGATATTGTCTTTTTTGTAAATGTTTTTTATTGAGCTGCAGTTTCATACATCTGGCAACTATAGGCAGGGCCGTTGACAGAAAATCCGGGCCGGGGGGAAAAATTTACGGGCCCCTCTATTATTCTTCCATTTAAAATCATCGTATGGGCAGTAATAAAACTAAAAGTAGGCAATTAGTTTCAATTTCACATCAACTGAGTGTAGTTGATGTGAGAAGGCATGTACGCTTCTTCATGGCAACACATAATTCGATTATCAGATGTTAATCTTTACGAAATATACAAAGATTTATGATTCCCGTACATGTACAAGCAGAAAGGTCGCACTATATTTTAAAATCAGTGTCGTACAATAGCCATTGTCCCCTTATTAGCCCACTATCGCTAAACTTCTGATTTTGTGTGTTTGAAATTAGCAGTAAATCACAAACTGCATTTCGCCATCCTGTACAAGTCAATGAGGGTAACTAGTTTGTAATTTTCCAGCGAAAAAAGGGAGGGCAAAATACACTTCTCGAAGGATCAATATTTTCCATAGGCACTCTATGTGTGAATTCTTATGTGTAATATTTTTATTTTGCAGAAAACCATGAGCGATCGTATGATCAGTTCAGTTTGTACTTACCCCGTGATAATGAGTCCCCCATGTAACATCTCTCAATCTCATGTATTACCTATTTTCAAAATGGAAAAAATCATAATTGGAAGAAATTACGTCCTCGGAATGACTTTATGAAATGATTGAAATTAGAAACGATTGTTCTATTACACAATTACACCTTCGGAATGACTAGGTATATGAAATGTTTGAATTTAGAAACGTTCGTTCTATTATACATTTACACCTTCGGAATGACGATATGAAATGATTGAATTTAGAAACGTTCGTTCTGTCACACAATTACACCTTCGGAATGACGATATAATATGATTGAATTTAGAAACGTTTGCTCCATTATACAATTACGCCTTTGGAATGAATATATGAAATGATTAAATTTAGAAAGTTTGTTCTATTATACAATTACGCCTTTGGAATGACTATATGAAATGATTGAATTTAGAAAACGTTTGTTCTATTATACAATTACGCCTTTGGAATGGCGATATGAAATAATTGAATTTAGAAACGTTCGTTCTATTATACATTTACACCTTCGGAATGACGATATGAAATGATTGAATTTAGAAACGGTTGTACTGTTACACAATTACACCTTCGGAATGATGATATGAAATTATTGAATTTAGAAACGTTCGTTCTATTACACAATTACACCTTCGGAATGACTATATGAAATGATTGAATTTAGAAACATTTGTTCTATTATACAATTACGCCTTTGGAATGGCTATATGAAATTATTGAATTTAGAAACGTTCGTTCTGTTACACAATTACACCTTCGGAATGACGATATAAAATGATTGAATTTAGAAACGTTCGTTCTATTACACAATTACACGTTTGGAATGACTATATGAAATGATTGAATTTAGAAACATTTGTTCTATTATACAATTACGCCTTTGGAATGACTATATGAAATGATTGAATTTAGAAACGTTTCCTCTATTATACAATTACGCCTTTGGAATAACTATATGAAATGATTGAATTTAGAAACATTTGCTCTATTATACAATTACACCTTTGGAATGATTATATGAAATGATTGAATTTAGAAACGTTTGCTCCATTATACAATTACGCCTTTGGAATGAATATATGATATGATTAAATTTAGAAAGTTTGTTCTATTATACAATTACGCCTTTGGAATGGCTATATGAAATGATTGAATTTAGAAATGTTTGTTCTATTATACAATTACGCCTTTGGAATGACTATATGAAATGATTGAATTTAGAAAACGTTTGTTCTATTATACAATTACGCCTTTGGAATGGCGATATGAAATAATTGAATTTAGAAACGTTCGTTCTATTATACATTTACACCTTCGGAATGACGATATGAAATGATTGAATTTAGAAACGGTTGTTCTGTTACACAATTACACCTTCGGAATGATGATATGAAATTATTGAATTTAGAAACGTTCGTTCTATTACACAATTACACCTTCGGAATGACTATATGAAATGATTGAATTTAGAAACATTTGTTCTATTATACAATTACGCCTTTGGAATGACTATATGAAATGATTGAATTTAGAAACGTTTGTTCTATTATACAATTACGCCTTTGGAATGACTATATGAAATGATTGAATTTAGAAACGTTTGCTCTATTATACAATTACACCTTTGGAATGATTATATGAAATGATTGAATTTAGAAAGTATGTTCTATTATACAATTACGCCTTTGGAATGACTATATGAAATGATTGAATTTAGAAACGTTTGTTCTATTATACAATTACGCCTTTGGAATGACTATATGAAATGATTGAATTTAGAAACGTTTGTTCTATTATACAATGCCATCATCAGCAAAGAGTTACCTTTACAAAGAATAAACCTCAAACTTGTGTTATAGCAGGCAGCAAAGCTTTTGAAAAGATCACTCGACTTTATAAAATAGACAAAATTTGAAAATTTTGACATTACATAGATTTATCTACCAATATTTGAACTTTTACTGACAAAATTGAAAGGCCTTTGATAAATAAATTTTGTCCTTACCTATATTATGTTTAGTTTTAAATGTTTATTTTGTTTAAAAGCTCTGACCACTTCATCAAATGACTTTCAACTCTAAATGTGGTACTTCTTTTGTAATACAATGATGGTTGTTGTCTTTGCTCGGATGCTTAAATTTCTGTTGTAATTCATAATGGTTCATACAGGCACTTGGAATTATTCCCGGCCCTGTTTTGCGTACAGATCTAAAAAAAAAATTCAATGTAGGTACCTTTATTTACTTTTGCATACATTCCACAAATGTAATACAACTGGAGAAATTCTTATTGAAATTTCAAATCGTCCCCCGGAGTCTCCCCGGAAATTAAAAAGACTAGGAGAATTTTCACCATTGTTATTAAAAAATTCCTGTATTCTATTACAGAAATACGTGTATTCTATTGCAAAAATACGTGTATTCTATTACAGAAGTACATGTATTCCATTACAAAAAAACGTGTATTTTATTAGAGTTTTACGAAATTTGACATCGTCCTCAATATTTTGATCTCCACTATTTTTTTGAAACTTTTACACAATTTTTTTACTTGTAGCCAACGAGGGGAGCTAACCAGCTTCATTAGCCCGTGTAAATACCAAAATTTTGGTGTTTGGGACGGCATCCAGCCTTAAAAAAATTCTGATTCACACCAATGATGAGATGTCATCAGCAAAAAGCTAGTTTCTACCCAGTTTCAATTGATACTGTGAGAAACAAGCTAAGGTTACCGTGCCCCGGGTTACAGCTAAAGAGAATAGGAACCGAAAAAAGGTTGTGGCATGCTAGAATTGAGGAGGGAACCTTGAACCCTAAATAGAATTGAGATAGGGTGAAGATAAAGAATTTTTTACTGATTCTGCGTTAGATCACAGTGTAGTTCATCATTTCTAATGAACCAGAGTACATAAACTATGTTTTGTAGTGCTTTATTCTGGAATCGTTCGGTACATGAGTAACATAAAATGTCAGTATTTTATGGTGCGTAGGACATTTTACTCAGCAAAATCATCTTAATTTTAATTCGTTGCGTTGTTAATCCTTTGCTTATAAGACGTCGTTAAAAAGAGTGTTCAAAATATTTTTCACCTGTCCGAACAAATGAATCTTATAAATGGAATAACATATCAACAGACACATCTTAGACTAACGACCTACTGGTCTGCGTCAAGAAGCTACCAATACATTGGTCTTACCGATATCATAAATACAATCCAAATGGAACTGTCCCACAGTGGCGTCTCGTTTCCAAAACTGCTCATGCGCTGTTTAATCCTAACACCAAGAAATTTTGAGAGATAAAAGTTTACTTACGAGCAATCGGTATACTCGATGATTTTTTTTTTTTTCATTTTATTCTTGATTGCTAGTCTATCCATCAGTGTTACCAGGTGTACCGTAAGTACGGTATTTATACCGTATTTCAATGTGCCCGTACCTTAAAAATGGTTACCTACTACCGTACACTGAAAATACCGTAATTTTAGAAATTTGACCAACTTGGTTTTAATTTTTATTTTACTCGAAAATCGAAGCCCTTTGCACAAAGTTCAGCTTTTGAGCTTGAAGAAAATAGAAAGCAATATGTACTTACTACAGTATTAGTATCTATAGCAAAGGTGTTTTTGGCTGAACCATGTAAGAATATCCTACTAGATAACATTTTGGTTTTAATTTGTAAATCCATACTAATATATAAATGCAAAAGTAACTCTGTCTGTCTGTATGTATGCATGTTACGCTTTCACGCTTAAATTATTGAACCGATTTTGATGAAATTTGGTATGGAGATAGACTAAACTTTAGGAAAGGACATAGGCTACTTTTTATCGCGAAAAAAGGGNTGTCCTGTGGTTCTTACTCACCCTTGACACATTCCGTGTGATCAACTTTAAGAAGTAATTGAAGTTGATTTGAGGAATGTGAGACAGGGTTGTGTGGTAATTATTTCAAAGCATAAACTCTTTAGTCCCAGGGTCTCAAAAAGAGGTTCAAAAAATGATTAAGAGGAAGGAGTAAATATTTTCAAAGCTAGTTTAGAAATTCAGTGGGGAGGTGTCCAAAATAGTGATTGAAAAGACACGAGACTCAAAAGACGAACTTAAAAATTCGGTTACAAATGTTACAAACTTTTGAAAACAAAATTTTAAGAAGAATCTATGGTCCAGTCATTTACAACACTACAACATTGTGGAGAATTAGAAAAAACAGGGAAATTTGGGACCTCTACAACGAACCACTCATTACAGATCATCTGAAAATGCTGAAGATGAGACGGACGGGACACGTCGCGAGATGCGATGAAAATAGCTTGGTCAAACAAGCTCTGAATCCCAAATATACTGACAGAAGAAGAGGAAGACCCAAAAAGAGATAGGTTGACAACGTCATACAATGGTACGAAGAAGTAAAAGAAGACAATCAACCTGAAAATTGGAGAGAATTAGCCTAAGATAGAGACAGCTGGAAAGCGCTGATTCAAGGAGGTTTTGGGCCCGCAAGGCCTGTTTGAAACCAAGAAATACTTCAGTGTTAATCTATCACTTCAGTAGCGACGAGAATTCAAATGAATTGCGTGGAAAAAAGTCAAGTCTAAAAAACATGAAGTCAAGTTGTGATGGTGCATTGGTGGTCAATCGCCAACCAGTCATGAATAGAGCAGTTTAAGGTGATCTAAGGAAGATGCGAGCCTGCTACTCTTTCTATCGTAGTCGAGTTCAAAGGCGTACAACGATACTACGTGACTCGTTATTACCAGAGGTTCCAGCCTTGAAGACATATTAGGATGGTTCAATTTGTTAGTCCAGCACCAATTTTTTTAATGAAAAGATATAACTTTCGTGAACGGAGACAGAACCATTTGATGCGATGGAACTGTTAATACTGAAAGTCAGAATTATGCCATCTGAAACCTGGCACTGACCATTGGTAAGCCATTAATAATGGATGTATGCTTAATTTTAATGAGTTACCATTTAGGGAATTATGTAAGTTTTTGGTTAGCCACGGATCCCAGGAAAAATGAATGACTAATTACTCAAAACCACAGCAATATCAGAGAAATAATTGATACTTACCAAATCCGGACACAAAGCAATACACAAATAAAAACCTACTCATAGTTTATTTATTTTTTTTCTTTTTTTTTAAAAAAAAGAGTAGATTCCTCAAGATATTTTTTAGCAAATTTTTTTTCAAAAAACTATCAGGACCAGAGCCCGAGGCGTGTAAAAATAAAATCTATTCGAATGATAGTTACATCTGTAATGGGTGAAATGGTATTTATGCCTTTTTGAAAAATTGAAAAATACTTACATTTTCTCTAATTAGTTCAAATATTGATTTGTTTGGATTAAGTATATTTTTGAAATGACCGCTGATTCGATTAGAAGGGTTAATATTTTCAAATATAAAATATCTAATATTTATAATATAAATACAGAATATATAAGTAATAATTTTGGAAGGTTGAATGAAAAATTTATTCAAATGACAGATGAAACCAAATTGAGAGAGAGCCAGCCAAGCCAAAGCCACAGACACAACCAGACTGAAAAGAATATTAGAACTAATTAAAGAAAATATTGTCTCAATCCACAAATCATTATTGACAGTAATGCCCAATTAAGATTTCTGTAAGATTACTGGAAATCAAACTGATACTTTTTGTTTATCGATTCACTTTACATAGGTACACATTACATTTTATAATTTATTGATCTTTTTATATTTTTTGTTTGGATTTAGAATCTGAGATATATTTTATATTTATTAAAAGTTATATTTAAATTTTGTATATTATCTCTGGATGAATAATAAGTGTTGCATTGGGGTTTGGATCAATTTACTGGAGTATATATTATTTGGGTGTTGGGCGGAATGGTACAGACTTACGAGAGACCTACCCTAATGAACATAATATTGTGGAAACTAATATCAATTATTTTTTGAATACATTAATGATTCTACCAATATTTTCACTGAAAAGTTATAAACAATAGTTTGTGATAACATCTGAGTAATGCATTTACCACAATCTTCTTCTAAAATTTCAATTTGCCTTGTATTCCAAATTATTAAATCAATTTTGAAAATTTTCTTTATGAAGTTCCGAATTATGAGACTCAGTAGTTCAGTTTGTTGAGGCGGTGCATTCGTAACCAGTAGACTGTTGGTTCGAATCCAACTTCATCCCCGCCTACTGGTCACTATAGATCTAAAACAGTGAGTATTGCAGTCTCAATAGAGATTCGCAAGCAGTACAATAATAATAAGATCTCAATTATTAATGTACAATAATCCGAATCATTGTCATACTGTTAGGGATACATTTAGTTGTAAAAATAAAATTATTTTATCAAAACTGTATGTACCTATATGATTATCTATATTCAAATCAAAATATTTTCTCTGCTAATTTATTTTGCCTCAGTGGCTCAGTTAGTAAGAGTTCCGGATTCGGAACCTAGGTCTGTTGGTTCGAATCTAAGCAAAGACATAAAATAATAATAACATGGGGAAATGATTATTGTAACAAAGCATTAGATTTAATACAAATAAAGTTATTTTTTGAAAGAAATACATATAACATCTTGGAAAGACTACCAAATGAAAATTTTATTTGTAAAATTGTTTTTACTAATGAAATAAAAAGGAATATCAACGATTCACTGTGATTGCTGAGGTAAATTCCTGGCGGTCCCAAATGAAGAATCCACCTACAAACGACCAAAGGTTTTAGATGTATGAATGTCCGATTTTTTTTTCACTATTTATTTAGGATGATTATATTTCTTTACAAGTTGAGGCATTTTTATTTCGAATAAATTGTAGCCACTTATCACGAGGCACGAGATTGCTGTGTTTGACACCCTAATACATTTCATCAATGAATCTTATATGAACAATGTACAATCAGAAATGTTGGGATTTTCAACAATAATAAAATTAAAATATTGTGTTTTGTTTTTTATGATAAATGATTTGTGTTGTGTGACACTTGACACAGTATTGTGTTTTGTGTTAATATACTCGTTGACACAGAACAATAATAATTATACTATTATATCATTAGATCAGTGCCTTCCAACATGGGGTTTAAAGAATGAGGGCATGTGACGGCCGTTCAACGTGAAATTTTGCCACTTTATACAACAACTTTGGTTAGATCAACACTTAAATAACTTCCTATATTAGCACTGATAAAAAAAAAACTTCTCCATAATATTAAGCATTTGCATTGTATACTAATTTGAATCGCTATAAAATTTGCTCCAGAAAAACGCACCAGAAACCATTTCAAATTAGTTATTATGGTATTATAACTTATTAACTTTTAATTTAAATGTAATAATCTTAAGTTTAAATAAAAGTTTGTATTTAAATGGAGTTAAGCAATGTTAGAGTAAATCGGGAGGATTCCTTGGAACTACATTTTTTTTTCAATTGGGAATAAATTTGCTTTCTAAACATAAATAAAATCTTGTAAAAAATGTATTAAAAATATAAATTTACTAAATGAGACTTATAGGATTTGCTAAATAAGCCGACCATATTTTTACTTAGGACCACAACACACTTTTCCCGTGTAGTCACTTCTTCTTCATTGTGTCATTGCGTCACACGTTTGCATGTGCGGACGAAAGCTCTGGAGAAATTTTAATGAAATTGATATGAGAGCATCGATCTTCTCGTTCTGGAAAATTTGATAAAAGTCGAGAAGAGCGTAAAAGGGTTATGATGTTCTCACAGATTATCTTGTTAAAAAGTTGATCCATTTTTTGACGAAAAATGAACTAGTTCCAATAGATTATGAATCTATTGGGAATATCACAATGGTACGTCGCAGCAGTCTTTTTTTTTTTTTTTTTTNTTTTTTTTTTTTTTTTTTTTTTTTTTTTTTTTTTTTTTTTTTTTTTTTTTTTTTTTTTGTAAGGCGCTTTAACCGATAGCAGAAGCTATGTGATTCGCGCCGATCGCTAAAAGGATTACATGTTAAATCTTGTGATATAAGTTTAGGACTTTGAGGTATTTTAGCAATGTGACTACGCCTTGCTCATCATCGGCCAAGGACAATTTGGCCGGGAGAGAACGTCTATGGTGGATATGGTGGATGTGAAGAGGGCAGACGAGGACTTTGCTCACAGTGGGGCGCTCACCACAACGACACACAGGTGGAGGGGACTTGTCAAAAAGATGACTGTGAGTCAGCCTGGTGTGGCCAATCCTCATCCTGGTCAACACAAACTCCTCAGCACGAGTATCTCTGTAGCTAGAAGCCCAAATGTTTATAATCGTCACAGTGTTTAATCGACCAAATTTCCATGATGTTTGACAACCACTGCAATGAATTAAAATAATTATAATGTTCGCTGTTCTGCTTTACTTATCTTGGCATACGTCGAAACTAATTTTTCATATTTTGTTTCAAAAAAAATTGTTCTCTTAAATTTATAATATGTACCAATCTTAATAATTTATACTTAGGCATTTTATGTAAGTTTTGTTATGTTAGAAGCATACTATAAAATACTGGGCCATTACCTGCCCCACTTGGCGTCAGATGCAAAAAAGTAAACAAAAAGGATACGTTCATAGGTTACCCATACCCAAATGAACCAAAGACCTTATCAAAGGACAGGGTAGTGGGGCAGGTTGCAATAGGTCCACGCATTGTCCCTCCAAAGCAAGGTGTCTATCTCAAATCGGAACTACTTATTTCAATTCTGTAACAACTTTTTAGCGTTTTCTTACAATTTTGAATTATTAATTTGACTTTGTTAAAGAGGTATATTAATATTAAGCCTTTATTTGAAATTAAAAATTATAAAAGTAGATAATTAGTAACAAAATTAAATGAAACAATTTAAATATCTGGCTTTCCAGACTCGTTCATAATATATTTTTGCGAAAGAGGTTACAAATGTAAATTTCGTTAGAAATTTCGTTTTCCTTTCGAAAAGGTGGAAAAATTATTGCTCCATACGACTAAACATGAATGAAAGTCTTCAAATTTTGAGAAAAAAAAAAAATATATGTTTTTTGCGTCTTCCCGTAAAAATTTGCCTTCCTGACATTTACTTCTCCTTTTTGGAAGGACATATTGGGCTTTGATGACTTGGTCTTTCCATATCTTTGGCGATCTGTCTACTGCTCTTTTCTACCGTTCAAGACACGAACCCGCTTGTTACTCACAGCTCATTCAAAAGTTATTGCTAAAAATATGTAGCACGTATTTCCAAGGATTGATATCAGAAATACTTTTTGTCTATAAATTCTTCGTTAGGCTAACCAAACTGATTCATTTGTTAATCTTGTTGCTATATTTATCATCAATAAAACATTTTTCAAATGATAAAGGCACCACTTTCTAGAATAATAATCTACCTTCTTCTTCAGACCACACAGAAAAAAGATTCTGCGTGATACTTAATAGAGAAACACTACACAAAAAGTCTATGCCATGGTGTTGTACACAGCACATAAATATTATGGAATCAATGAACCAGAAAACACAGACCTGATGACCTGATCTCCATTCCATGAGCAAAACTTGGGATCATCTTCCTTCATGATCTTGTTGATAATGGTACTATGGGAGGGATTGTTAATTAAGATCTCGAAATCTTTCAGCAATCAGTGCGAGAATCTACAATGAGATTCAAGGTGACCTCATATGAGTGGTGAAAGATTAAATTAATGTTTACAAGTTGTGAGTGATCATAACACAAACAACGACAAAATAAATATAAGGGACTGTTTAGCAATGCTGAGAAATAGGTCGAGTTTATATCTAAACCTAACAACGTTTTCTGAAAACAATCATTGCCAGCTAATGAAATGTTTGAAATACACTTCTTATTATTCTGCATGTTTCTGATAACTTTTAAATGTGGCTCCAAAAATGGAAAATCCTCCTAAAATACAGTTATCGGGTCAAGATATTGACCCGACGACACGCGACGCTGACAATCTCAGATACTTAATCTCATCCCCTTCTAATCTCGTGCATGGAGTTCAGAAGAAACAATAATGGGGAGGCCTCCTATAACTGAAAAAAACCCTGTCTATTTGGTTTGGGTACTTAGTGAGGAAAAGTTTATTCAGCGAGGGCTTCTGAAACGTTTTTTTCCCATTTTATAATATCAAGGTACATTCTGTTATGTAAATTGTGAAAATAGACTTATAGCGTGGTAATTTTCTTTTTGTACTAATAGGAATTAGCATGGGATTTTTTTTTGGTTTAAAATTTTTCCCAGTAGTTACTGAAATGGAATGAAATAATTTTCAAGACAGTACAACGCAGTTGGGTTTTGATGCCCATAATGTTAGCACAGTGAACAATGAACATCTTATATTCTTTTTAATATTATACTTATTTTCACAAAATTTCGAGGATTCGTCACTAGTGTAAACAGAAGTGTACGCCACTACGCCACTATGTATTCTGAGGTTTCAGGTTCGATTCATGATAATAAAAATAGACTTATTATACTGGCTTACTAAGTCACTTAAGGGTCTTGTTTCTGCCACCAGTAAGCTCAAGTCATGTTATTATGTGGTTAAAATCTCATGTAGGGCATAACATAAAAGACCCGGCTGGGTTTCGAACCCCCGACCTCTGGATTATCGGGTAGACGCCCCGACCACTGAGCTACCGAGGTTTAGAGAAGATTTTTATCACTTGAATAAAAAAAAATTGATACTAATAGGAAAGCTATATATTCCACCGGACACCCATTTGCTCGTTGGTCATTCTGCGCTCCAATCCTTTGACTCAGTTTTTAAACTGAGTCAATACACACAGGAGCTTGTAGAATTCACCCTGTACGCAGTGTTTGTAATTTTTATTTTCAAAGGTGTTACAAGCAAGTGTGTTTCAGAGATTTGATATTTTTTGTTTATTATTTTATTTATTTTTTCATTGACATTATAATATGAACATATTTAATTTTAATTCCTATTGTTTTTATGTGTATTACAGGGTATGACAAAAGTCTCGGGTGTTTACAGAATAATTCACAAGTTCAGTGTTTTGTCATAATATGTAAATAACATAAGGTCTCCATGGAGATTGATCATCATATTTATTAATTAAATCCAAGAACTAGGCTCTCCATTCTGTTCTATTTATTGTTTTTCTCTAGGGATGTGATTTTCGACACACTTAGAGGAGCCGACTTGACTCGAATCGACTCAAAAATATGATCGATTCAATGAGTCGACTCACATCGGGTGACAATTTTCAAAAACATCTTATTTGATTAGAAAGACATAATAAAACCAATTAACAAAAGGGACATCTACGAAATAAACGTCCACAACTTCGTTGAATACATTAGAAAGACATCACAATCCATCGTCACCAGAATAAAAGAACATTTTCCTTCATGAAACAACAAGCACCCCGAAAAATATTTCTCCCTTTATTATCTTTATCAAGCAACAAAAAAAAAAAAAAAAAAAAAAAAAAAAAAAAAAAAAAAAANAAAAAAAAAAAACTACTCGTAAGTCGACTATTTGAAGAGTCGACTCATTTCAAAAAAATGATTCGACTCGTGGATGACTAGCCCATACCTATTTTTCTCTTCATTTCTGTGTTCGCTTTAGATTGCGAATATTTTATTATTTTATTTATATAATGTAGTCTAGGCCTTCCTATTCCTTGATTCAAAAATTGAGCTGATAAATTGAGTATGTCTTTGCTCTTTCTTCCAGCATTGTTCAAATCTATCTCTATTCCTCTATCAGTATCAGTTCTCTCCATCCATTTTTTCTTCTCCATAATCTTTCTTCAACACCACAGTTCAAGCGCTTCAATTCTCTTCTTATCAGTGCTATACTCCATACTAAGGTCTTGAATGATATTATTTTCTTGTGGATATATTGTGACGTGTTTATAATGTCATTTTTACAAAATAGGAATAAGAGTAATATCATACAAAGATGAAATAAGCCACGAATAAGAGTAATATCATACAAAGATGAAAGTTTTTTTTTTTAATTTGGCTTAACGTCTCTTTAACATCTATTGGTCATTCAAGACGGGGGTTTTACCCTCCATTCGCTGGAAACTTGCAAACCAGCTACCCACATTGACCTCACCCAGCCAGGGTTGGCCCGGAAAAATAAGCCAACGATACGTGGTGTTCCCAAGCGGCTACCCATCCAAGTACTGATCACGCCCGAAGTTTCTTAACTTCAGTGATCTGACAGGAACTGGTGTATTCAACGTGGTATGATCGTTGGCTTGAAAGGTTTATTAATAACGAAAAAAATTACCAATCAAAAAAATATATACCTATATTTTTTTTAATTTTATTTAACAAGATAAAAATACATACATCTCACTCTCCCAGGCTACTATGGTAGCTTCTTACAGAAGTGAATCGTATAGTGACCGGAATCATTGTAAAAGTTGAGTGATAGGAACGAGGAATAGAAATAGCTATTATTTGGAAAGAATGAAAGAATTGAGTTGGAGGGGCAAAGTAAGAGTTTGGAGAATGAAAGAATTGAGTTGGAGGGGCAAAGTAAGAGTTTGAAGAACGAAAAAGTGAGTTGAAGGGGCAAAGAAAGAGTTTGAAGAATGAAAGAAGTGAGTTGGGGATTCAAAGTAAGAGTTTGAAGAATGAAAGAAGTGAGTTGGGGATTCAAAGTAAGGGTTTGAAGAATGAAAGAAGTGAGTTGGGGATTCAAAGTAAGAGTTTGAAGAATGAAAGAAGTGAGTTGGGGATTCAAAGTAAGAGTTTGAAGAATGAAAGAAGTGAGTTGGGGAGGCAAAGTTAGAAATGAAGAAGTGTTGAGAAGGCATGGATTCTACTAGAGACAATAGTAAAGAGTGAAAGATCTCGGTTAGGGTAGGTACACACTGCGTCGGAATTTTTTGCAGAAGAAGTTAATTGACGTGATCTTCATCTTCACCTGCTATTAGAAATTGGTAAATTGAAATTTGGTATGATGGGTGGAAATGGCAAAATAGTTAAAAAAGGGGATTAATTTGGTCCCTCCCTGCCATATTGAAATTCTGATTATGAATAGAAATTTTGTAAGCATAATTTAACAAGCTACTGTTGTTTTTCTAACAACAAGAAGTCGTAGTTTTCTCCAACACCTCCTTTCCATCGCACTCTGTATATTATATTTCTAAATAATCTTTTGTTCATTCCGACACTGTTGTGTAAATTAGGGATTCCTAAAATTTTAGAAATACAAAAATACGAATTTTAGAAATACAAAAATACCTCCTCCCTACGAAAAAAATAAAAAAATAGTAAGCACAGAACTTAGATTTGTCGGCAGCAATATCGAAGAACAGATAATAGACCTTAAATTTGACCATTCACACAAAAAATTATTAAAATCAGTGTGGCAAAAACACCATTTTCTTTTATTGATTGATTGTCGATTTCGGACGACCATCACTGGTTAGATAAAATGAAGGACTGTTCTAATGAATTCGACCTTTAGATAGTAATATTGTTTGTAATATATTACAATAACTGGGAGATTTGTTTCACCAAAGCTTAGCTTTCTTCTTCTTTTACTGCATGCAAATTTTCCTAATTGTATTGGGGTCAGCGTTGCCTTCCTTAATCCTACTATGCCACAACTTTCTGTTCAGTGCCTCTTATCTTCTCTCTTAAGTCTCGACCTGGTACGGTACATTTTCTGGAGCTGACTTTCAATATTTGGTTTGAAGCAGAGTTTTTTTATAGGACAGAGGCCGTTTTCTTCATCTAATGAAGAATGAAGCTGGTTTGCTTCCCTTGGTGCCTACTTCCTTACCTTTACGAGTATTTAATTTGTAAAAAATCAAATCAACCTTTTTGTTCTCAAAACGTTAGTACAAAGATTTAGCACCATTGAGAGGTACACGGGAGAACTTTAGTTTTAATAAATCAAATTTTGGACAGCCAAGTCCGCATTTTTGTCATTGTCAGCCAGGATTTTGTATTTTTTTTTTCTTTCTTGTAAAATATTTCAGTATTTTATTATTGAGTCATTTTGTTTAAACTTTTTGTTGATTTCAAGATTCGCATTGTAGTCAGATTTACTTTGAATAATCATGTTTGTAAGTTGACATTTTCGTAGTGTATGTTGATATTTATTCATAATCAACGTGGCTTGAACATGGCTAAGCCATAGTATACAGGGTGTCCATAAAGTCTCACCCCACCCCCCCGTCTCTCGAGAATGGCTAAAAATATAAGAAAACGCAAAAACAAGTATCCCTTAAATTTTAGGGGGATTATTTTCAGACTAAAAAAATTTGGCCCCGGCCAGCCGTGTAAGCTGGGCACCGACTGGCTTCAAAATCTTAAATGAGAAGGTATATCAAGTGACACCTTGTATTAAAGGTCTCGTTAATACGAGTTCCTTACAGAAAACCGGAGCTCTCTAGGATCTACCGTTCACGAATTACAGGGTGGAACATGTGACTAGGACCCTTTACGGCCGTACCGAGATGGTAGATAAAAATGCCTAGAAATAAGTTTTTATGATCCCAAATAAGTAATTTAGTAAAAACGATGATTGTCCCGCCCACTTTGACCGCAGAGATCGAGCCTTCTTAGATCAAACCTATCCAGCTTTTTTGAAAATTTTGGTCTAAGAAAACTCGGACTCTGCGGTCGAAGTGGGTGGGACAACCATCTTGTTGGAACACTATTTTTACTAAATTACTTATTTGGGATCGTGAAAACTTATTTCTAGGCATTTTTATCTACCATCTCGGTACGGCCGCAAAGGTCTTTTGTCACATGTTCCACCCTGTAATTCTTGAACGGTAGATCCTAGAGAGCTCTGGTTTTCTGTAATGAACTCGTATTAACGAGACCTTTAAAACAAGGTGTCACTTGATATACCTTCTCATTTAAGATTTTGAAGTCAGTTGGCGCTCAGCCTCAACGGCTGGCCGAGGTCAAACATTTTTTAGTCTAAAATTAATCCCCCTAAAATCTAAGGGATACGTGTTTTTGCGTTTTCTTATATTTTCAGCCATTCTCGAGATACGGGGGGTAGGGTAAGACTTTATGGACACCCTGTATATCCTACTAGAAACTTGAAAAAAATACGATAAAAATGTTCTCATCTTAAACGGGAGGAAGAGATCGAATAGGAGTAATAAAGGAAAATATGCACACACCGAAAGGTCATATTAAGGTTAGCCTTCTGATTAATGGAATAAAATATCGCATCAGACATGCTATCTATGGAATCTATAATATCTGTGAAATCGGATCCCTCTACCAGAATCGATTTAATATTTATGTTCAGGGCTGTTGGTAGTACTAGATTAAATAAGTAAATAGTTTCCTACCGTTTTGTTGTAATCAACAACAGAGCCTCAATTGTTTTCACGAGGTTCAGTCACGTTGAAAAGTCAACACGTGGTGTACGGAGACCACGCGTTGTTGGTTACTTCCTTACATTACCATGTTCCTGATGAATAAAGTCACCACAGCCATCTATAGACAATGGTTTGCGCAGTGAACATTGTTGTCCGGCAAACCGATACTTCAATGGCCTCAAGATCATTCCAGGTATCTAGGACGTGTTTTGGAGGCGACGTGCTACAAATCCAACTCCTTGAGGATTTGAAACTTGTAGTCACTTAAAGTCGCTCGTATTAGCGTAAATTTATAATCTCGCTTAGTTGCCGAATTCTGTAAAGGGCAGTTCAGATTTTTGAAAATGTCCACAATTATCTAACCTGAGCACGTCCCGACATAGACAAACCTGACTTAATGTAGAACTTTTATCTGATCAGCATGCAATTAAATCTTAAAAAACAATCATCGGTAACGACGATGACAGCTTGTGTCGATGATGGTGCAAAAAATTCACCATGCTTAAATATTTCATTCTTGTATGAAAATCATAAACGAATCATTTTTGAAGGGTCATTTATGAGTCAGTGAATAAAAGTTTGTAAATCATAAAAAAGGGCCTTTGTTTTCTATGAAACACGGAAATGTGTATTTTCATATGAGTTAAATTGGGCGCATGATGAATTAAGAAATTTGAGAGGGGCAATTATTTTTTTGATTGACATAAATGTGGAGATAGTCTTAATCTGGGTTTCGGATTTTTCATATCAAGAAAGAAAAAAAAGAGAGGGTTTGCGATGTAATTTTGGACTGAGCGGGAGTGATATTTTATTTGGAAGTAAATAAACTTTTGTTTGTTTTAAGTTGAGTGGAAACTGAAACTGAAGTGAAATTTCCTGCAAGAAATAAATTGGGATGCCTTTTCTTATTGAAAAAATATTTTTTGGGGACCTGATAATTATTTATCATGTCAATATGAAAGAACTGAAACAATTAAACTAACCAATTCATTTTGACAGTAATACGAGTGTAGTGAACATTGCCTTCTCCTCAGCTTTAGTTCTCATTTCCTCATTCATTGGGCTATGTGTCTTGGTAGCTCAGTGGTCAAACGCTCGCCTGGTAATCAGGAGGTCGCGGGTTCGAAACCCAGCCAAGGTAGGATTTTATCCTCTAAATTAATTGAGATTTTAGTCTCATTCGAGCAGTATAAATAAGCAGTATTATTATTATTATGTGTTCGATGGATATCGATTAGATATTAGATAATTAAGCAGAATAATCGATGATTCCTGAAAATAATAGATAATTTTTTATTCCATTTCAATAAGGCCGATCTATGTTTTTGTCAACTCTCCTTCAGAACGGCTTTTCTCTGAAGCTTGGCAAAAACCTTTGTCAAATTTAGAGATTTTTTTTTAAAATTACATCATTCCAAACGGACATTTTTTTCTCCCTGAAAACTGAATAAAACAAAGTATCTTTCATTATAACCAGGTAGCTCAGTGGTCACAGCGTCTGTCTGGTTTTCCAGATGTCGCAGGTTCGAAACTCAGCAGGNAAACAGATCTAGGTGTGTGTTTAAAAAAAAATAAGGGTCCATTGGATTTTTTTTTGACAATTAAGGTGCTTTAACTTCGAGGTCGTTCGCGCCGAATCCCTGATTCACAGGAGTCTAAAGCAGTCTACCCGTTTAAGGTAGACCACAAGAGAGTCCAACACCAAAGGATCATCTAACAAGGGCGGAGGGGGGGAGGAGAGAGATCATGGCATCCGGAAGAGATTTTCAATTGTTCTAAAAAATCTCCAAAATATATTGAATATTAGGTCATGTCATGTAAAATCCGACAATGCCCATATGATATCGAGTGGGCGCAGCGCCCTCTAAGTAAAATATAATTTAAAATAAGTAAACTCCTCCACCTATATCTCCGCTGTACGTATTGATATAGAAATCAAATTGATTGTAGAACCCAGGGGAATGCGAAACGGAGTAACTTGAAGTCCGTTTTATTGATATACATTCATCATTCCTCTCAGTATATATGTATTTATTTTTCTTCTTCCTTTGCAAAGGCTATATTTTTTCTGCTGAATTTTTTATTTTTTGTGTTACGCTTCAATATTCTCTTCACTTTATTTATAGGGTTCGATGAAAGTTTGCCCCAATGTTGATCATCATCTGGGTTTCATTTATCTCAATGTTTTGTCTATGATCAACAGCGANAGATCGAGCCTTCTTAGACCAAACCTATCCAGCTTTTTTGAAAATTTTGGTCTACATCCTAGAGAGCTCTGGTTTTCTGCAATGAACTCGTCTTAACCTTTAAAACAAGGTGTCACTTGATAAACCTTCTCGTTTAAGTTTTGAAGTCAGTTGGTGCCCAGCATAAACGGCTGGCCGAGTCCAAATTTTTTTTAGTCTAAAATTAATCCCCCTAAAATCTAAGGGATACGTGTTTTTGCGTTTTCTTATATTTTCAGCCATTCTCGCGATACGAGGGGTGGGGTGAGACTTTATGGATACCCTGTATATGCACTTAATACACAAACAGGATGATGATGTTATTGGATGATGTTATTGGACTTCATCATGCGGTCCAAGATATACTTATGTACTTAGACTGCATAAAGAAATTTAAGTTTCCATTTCTTTGCTTCTTTTTTAAATAACAAACATTTGCCAGTAAATACCTAGTCGAGAGTTGATCCCTGTTTCAATAAAAATACCCTCAATATTCTGTAATTCCAATACAAAATTTTTATACTTTCGTCTGCTCCAACTCAACTCATTAAGCAATTTATTATTATAAGCTCCCAGTATGTGAATGTGAAAGTCTCACTTTAAGTATAGAGTAACCGACAGTACCTAAGAAAACGGAATCCCTTGGGGAACACT
>CM022877.1:7151804-7175601 GCA_012654025.1 Pachypsylla venusta
TGAAAACATACACGCCATAAGCTTTGTTCTATATCTTGCTTTTACCGAAACAACAGGATCAGGGACGGTGTTAGGACATTGAAAACATACACGCCATAAGCTTTGTTCTATATCTTGCTTTTACCAAAACAATAGGATCAGGGACGGTGTTAGGACATTGAAAACATACACGCCATAAGCTTTGTTCTATATCTTGCTTTTACCAAAACACCAGGATCAGGGACGGTGTTAGGACATTGAAAACATACATGCCATAAGCTTTGTTCTATATCTTGCTTTTACCAAAACAACAGCATCAGGGACGGTGTTAGGACATTGAAAACATACACGCCATAAGCTTTGTTCTATATCTTGCTTTTACCAAAATAACAGGATCAGGGACGGTGTTAGGGCATTGAAAACATACACGCCATAAGCTTTGTTCTATATCTTGCTTTTACCAAAATAACAGGATCGGGGACGGTGTTAGGGCATTGAAAACATACACGCCATAAGCTTTGTTCTATATCTTGCTTTTACCAAAACAACAGGATCAGGGATGGTGTTAGGACATTGAAAACATACACACCATAAGCTTTGTTCTATATCTTGCTTTTACCAAAACAACAGGATCAGGGACGGTGTTAGGACATTGAAAACATACACTCATATACACCATAACTTCAATTCAATGGCCGAGTAAACTTTAGTTCAAACATTCGGTTTGAACTAAGGCTCACACACCTTACGATCAGCTGCCGAATATGTCTCAGTTCGAATGATGAACAAGTAAACTGTACTGAAAAGGCCAGGGAAAACAGCTCTCAAAGAACTATACTAGAACATTGCTATTATGGGAAGCTAGGAGGTAGGTCAGAAGAATCAAACATTATTTACAATAGATCCTAGCAATGTCTAAATAAACGATTCGAGGTGCACCAAGAGGTGGCCAATTTTGACAAATTTGATAATCATGGATGTCTTTTGTTCAAACACAAATTTGCAAAATATTTGCCGCAAAATTTGACAAATGATTGTCATGACAAATGTAATGGAGATTAATGAAAATAAATTAATTTCCACCAAAGCAGCGGCGCTCCCTCAGTCTGTGCGAGAGAATATTAGGATCCCAGAAAGGATTTCATGTGCGGACATCTGCAGATCAACAAATCCAATAACGGGTTCCAACGAAAGGTACGTATGAAAGCAGGCTTGATGACAGAGGAAATTATGTCCCCAACATGGTTGGTTCTTGAATTAAGGAGGATTTCAGATTTTTGTGTCTTCACCTCTTGTCCTACGGAATCACCACAACGGTGCACGACGCGGAGTTCAAATAAATGTACACCAAGAGATCAATGATGATGTTAGATTGTTGAATAACTGCATAAACAAGTATACAAATTGTTGAGTTGTTTATAGTTAAACTGATATATGACTTTGTACCCCCACCCCCCACTAAACAGAGTATAAATATTTCATAACATTGATTGACGGGACAAGATATTTACTTTGTAAAATATAAATAGGAAAATCCTGTATACTGTATACATTCCCCCAAGGTAGCTACACTTCTAGCGAAGCTATTCCCACTTTTCTGTCAATCTTTTTGAAATTAATAGACGCTTCGTAGCTATTATTTGTATGTGTAGTGTATACTTACAGCTTTGTTCCTTCTTTTGAAAAAATAACAGAAACACCCAACCTTATCCGAAAAGTTCATATAAAATGTCAAATCAACTCTACCAAAAGGTGGAACGTAAAAATACGCATACGAAGTTGACGGTATCAAGTATTTCTGATAAGTGATGCACCCGCACAATCTTTAAGAAAGTCCTAGACAAATTGGATTAGATTTAAAATCCATCGTCGTTTCCGATGGTGTTCACATCCAGATATATCAGACTGCTGCTCTGAATAAGTTCTTCTTTGCTTCTAAAATTTAGTAGCAATGAATCTAAATAATTGGGCGGAGCGAAGCGTAGCCTTATACTCCCTACAAACTGCAAACTTTTGTTACCCTACTCCTCCGAAACTACTCAACCGATTTTTACCAATTTTTTTTCTACATATTCTGCATATACCAAGGGTGCAAATATCTATTTTCAGAACGATATCTTGAAACTTTTCAGATTTTCCGTCCGATAATTTTGCGCTTTAAATAGGACCTACTACTCAACTGCACGATGCAATCAAGAAAGGTGCGGTATTCTCGTTTTAACGGAATAATGGAGCAATATGCTAAAGTTTATGTGACACCTACTATACATATATACTTATATATATTTTTAACATTTAGCCCATATATTATCACTACAAAGATAGAACAATGTATACATACCTATCCACAAAGCAGCCTAAGACACGTGTTTCATTCTTATTAGACCCGGAACCCTTGGATTGAGAGACAGATACTTAACCATCAAACCACCAGTGCTTGGTGAAGAGGTACGGATACATTGTAACTGTTAAATAATCCCTAACCCAAAGGGCGGTTGTTTCACCGAACTCAGTGGAATACAGAGTTGCTTTCTGTATATTATCAGCTCCGGTGGACTTGGTCCGTGAGGATGTTACCCTCAGAATTAGTAACATCTCACATACTTATCACCTAATAGTTTCACTAAGGAAGTTAGTAAGTCGTAATTGGTTTGGAAAAATATTACTACTTCGGAACAATTTTTAAGCAGGAGTAGAATCTTAGGGTTAAATCAAAAAGGAAGTTGGTTATTTTTCTGAATTATAAAGACAACCTAAATGTATACCGGAAAGCGTGTCCTTGTTTACACACGATAACTGGTTAATAGTTTGAATTACGTTTTTCTTGCATGTTTCTAAGCTCTGATACATATCTTTTGACAGTAGTATCTGAAGCTTTTCAAAGATAATAATCTTGAGTCCATATTCCAAGGGATAATGTTTTAGCATTAGTTATACAATGTATGAAATGATGACTATCGTCGTATCGACTTTTTCAAATGTAGAATCCAAAAAGAATTTTTTAAAAAAATTTAAATCTTTCCTTATACAATGTATGAAATGATGACTAGTATACAGGGTGGAACCAAACACACAGCTATGGTTCTGGGAGCCACATACCAATTATATGCATCCAAGATTAGATGTAGGCCACTCGGTGAAATCCGACTTCTCGGTGAAATCCCTATGATGACGTTTAAAATATTTCGCAGCAAAAATTAATTTCGAGTTCTAGTCTCATAGGTATATGACTAGGCGTAATATCGGACACCATCGTACAACTATAGATTATTGAACGAATAACATAGCCGGTGTCTATGGTACGTCAGATCTTGTTAGACTTCTTAAGTTAAGCAACTTCTACTGAGGGTTAATTTGGAAGGAGACCACGACGGCGATGTTGGAGCTCTCTTGATGTTGGCGATTTCTGGCAGAACTCAGGGTGGGTAGAGTCAATAAAGGTAGATGTTTTGTAAGTTTATAGCAAATGGAATGTAAAAACCCCTGAATTGAATGTCCGCTCCATGACTATTATCTTAACTCCATTTATTAGTCTAAATCCTTTGAAAATCTCACGTCACACAACTTTCGTCGATAGGCCTGTACTAGCTGTCTATCCTCAGTATTATTGCCGCAAGTCAGCTTAATAAAAGAAAATCGTTCGAAATTCTGAACGGGACTCAAGCCCACGACTTTCGTGGGTTTTCCAAAAGTAATTTCTTTTATATTCGGCAACTACGGTTATTGGCACCCTCGAAGTGTGTAGTTGTAGATATGCTCTGTTGCCCTTAAAGAAAGTTAATAAATCATTTACGTCTGCGGGATTTCAATCACATCGATAAATTATTTTACATCTGCCCAGAGTCATTTTTTTAAGAAATCAAAAATATAAAAGCAGGCAGGGTTGTATAAAAAACAACACGCTTACAATCAATAATAAAGCCATCAATTCAGAAAGAACAAGATTTTAGTTTTGACCCACCACCGCCTCATCAATAAGGTGTGCGGTGGTGGTCACCCTTGGGCCTATAAATTTCAATAATACACGTCAACATGTCAAAAAATAATAACTTAAAAGAGGTGCTCATAAAACTCTTCAGTATTATTTCTTATGTACTCTTTCAGTGTTGTTATATTATAAGAATAAAGTTTCGTTTACATGCAAGTTCTTTTTTCGGAGGTACCTACATACCTAGGAAAAATTTGTCACTGCATCGTTAAAAATCCCTACAGCCATGCAGGTGTGGATACAAGAGGTCTTCAATTGTGATTACACTCTACTACGAGCGATAAACTCTATAATTGAGGTCTTATAGCATGTAGTCGCTCCTAGTAGAGTGAGGTAATAGTTGCTTCCAAAGAACGACTGCCCCAAGGACTAACCCCTGAATATAACAATAGAGTCAGAATGACTCCATTGTCGGCTCAACATATTCCCTCGCCTCAACACAAGGACTATTAAATGAATTTAATATTACCCAACGAGTCGAGGTAACCAAAATGATATTTATATCTAAATTAATACACACGATTTTTGATGGTAAAAAAAAAAAAAAAAAAAAAAAATGATTTATGAAAAAATTACGAGTATGTATCTTTCGCTTAGAGTAAATTAGTGGGCAAGCGCTTTATCCGCAATTCCAGGAATAACGTTTTATAACCAACACTCTTCTGTCCTGGATTTTTCAGATTCCATAAGCCACAGTACGGGAATTGTTGTACTTAATGCGTAGTCGACAATGGCTACAAATGAAATATATTTGCTTAAATTTAATAATTTCAAAAAAAAATTTTTTTTCAAATTTTCTGGTCTGGTTGTGTTTCTGGCCAACTCAGATTCCTAAGGACAATTATTTATAGTAATATAGCTAGCATAAGTGGTAGGATAGAGAGTGGTTATTAAAAATACCTTGTAATGCTATGATGCCCACAAATATTTTGACAGAATAACAGAAGAAACACACCATTAGTTACCTTTTTTCCATAAAAACTGTCAACATTTGGGTGCTACCCCTCTCCCCAAAAAGAATCTTTGCTAGTAATATGTAAAATTAGAATTGCGTATTCTTTATTTACATTGAATGCGGTGAAGTTTTCCTTTGAAATTGGAAACCAAATCAATAAATAAATTTGGGGAAGAAAGATAGAAAAGACTTATTATTGGATATCTGTAAATCTGAACATACATTCTAGTTGTTGACCAGCTAATGTATAGGACACCCCGCGGTGATCATACTGAGGACCACATACTGTGGAACCCGTCAATTAATAAGACATCGTGTTAAATGACACAAAAGTAGCTTCCGAAATGTAACACTAAAGTGAAAATTATAAGTATAGGGCGTTTGAGAAATAGGTTTGGGAGGGGGAGATTTACTCCCACGCAGGGATAGTTTTATGACAGATACAAACTTATTACTCGAGGAAAGCTTTGCTTCTAATGTCAAACCAGAGGCATTCATTTTATACTGAACAGTGAATAAAGTCACTTCGAACATAATATTTGACATAATATCTCGTTCCCACTAACACAGAACATGGAATTTGACATATTACCCCGTTTCCACTGGCACAGAATGTTTTTTCCGGGTGGCATATACCTAAATATGAATTTAATTGTTCCCATTAGGAAAGCTTTTCTGTCGACGGAATAGTGCCACGTTCATTTCCAACATTATTATTTATGAGTTGGTGGCGTAGTGGTATTAAGACGCTGTGACTGGAAAACAGTGGGGCGTGGGCTCAAACCCAGTCAAACAGAATGCATTTTCATACTCATTAATTTGAGATATTCACCACTATTGGTGGACATGGAAGGGGCCAGGATTATCAACATCTAGTCTGCCGTCTTCAGAGCAGCATAATATGCTACCCAAAACTTTCACCATCACTTACCGTGATGGAATCGAAATATATGTATTTTGTAATTATGAAATTTGGCCGTTTTTCTGTCAAAGTTTTTTTCGACGTAAGTCGAGGCATGGTGGGAATAAAAAAAAATATATTGTACGCTCGGCATCTCACCGCAAGCATATGAGTGTTGGCTCACTCTCTGAATGAGATAACAGTCTGATAAGGCCAATCCTCACCTGAGCGGGGGACAATCTAATATCAACTGCTTCACTACGTAGATCCTAAAAGTGTACTTCTACTTTTTAGTTACCTTTCAATAAAGATTATAGTATAACAACAGAAAGTAGGGATCTCCCAAAGGAATTAAATCAATTTAATATCACAAATATTTTCACTTAATCTATTGTGCTCGCATGAACTCTCAATCAATGGGTGCTCTGTAACAATAATGAGCGCATTGTAATGCTGAAGTGTGGGTGACAAATAGACTGTCAGGAAATGATGTAATTTGATTACAAAATCAGCCTTTGAATATTTGCAAAAATATTTTCCTTTCGTTTTTAGTGAACAAAAACCCCGACATTCTTGTTGTATCCTTTTTTTATACAATGTCATTTGAATCAAAGTATCCACATTAAAGGTATTTTATTCTTACGCGTACTAACAAAGTAATCAAAGCGGTCTTTGTCCATTTTTGCGGTGAGGTGGTTCAGGGTTCATGGGTACCATTGGTATGCTTATTTTTGCTTTTGATTTTTCAAAATTGGTCCGATTGGGTAATTTGTGACACTCGTATTATTATTTTCAATACACCCTAGCATCAAATTTCACGATATTTTACGTTTAATATTTTACCTGGTAAAATCCAAAAATCGATCGATAATAGAGCTAATATTATTGTTTTGTCCGGCGTAACACGTGAATTGCACTTTTGCCTATAAACGTATTACTTATAACCCTTACAGAGGACAAGGTTCCATTAACCAAAATTGATTGGGTGTTAACGCCCATTTACACTGCCCGAGCATTCGTCGCAAACAGAGGTGACGAACGAGTGTGGCTCAGGCATTGTAAACAGTCATGTTCGAAGCGAATGCCCGTTCGTAATCGAGCCTGATCTCGAGTAACTGATCGTCAGAAATGCTCGACCAGTGTGAACAGAATGTTCGTTTGTGTTCGTGCTCGTCGAAAACTGGCGAGCAACGATCACGAATGCTCGATGTTCGTGTATGTTCAGGTAGTGTAAATGGGCCTTTAGAGTTAGGACCTTTATAATTTGAATTCTACAAAAAAATTATGAATATTTATTCCTATCGTTTAGTACAAAGGGATTTGAACCCCTTTTGCTACAACATACAGTAGCTACGAGTCATCAAAGCTCTTCGAAATTAGTCCTAATATGCCATTCCAAAACTTACATCATACATCATTCCATTACTCCCCAATTTCCAACTTAACTTTTTACATTATTTTGATTTCATATAAAATTCAAATTTAAAATTAATCTGCGTAAAGTAATGCAGGCTTTTATTAGAATGCAAGAACATCTATTCATTGAACCTCCCCCCCCCTCTAATAAACAGGCACATGTATATTCAAATAACATAATTGTTCAACTCTTTCTGATCCTTTATACTGGGTGGGTGAATAGTTGATCGCATACCCAATATGTCCATTAATATTGCTGATTTTGTCGATTACGAACAATTCGATCCGTAGCATCAGTCGATAAGATCAGTTCAAATTTTATTGGTCTTTTTGACCAGATGTGATTTTAGCTTTGATTATTGGAATTGATCATCATTAACAGGCTGAGGTAACTGTTCTTCAGACGGTGCAAGAGTCATACTTCAAATAAGAAATATTATCGAGGATGTTTGTAGTCATTTTGAAATATAAGAATTTCTAATTAATTTTGTATCGACTACAATTAAATTGATGAGTCACGAGCGCTTTCGTCTGTTACGACATCTTCTAGTGAACGAAAGCGCTCGTGACTCATCAATTTAATTGTAGTCAATACAAAATTAATTAGAAATTCTTATAAGTCATACTTCAATCAAAATTTTCTATTTTACGTTTCAAACTACATAGAATGCAAAAATCGAATAAACAAACCGGTTTTCCGTCGTCCGTCTCGAACTGGACTTATGTCACTACTAAATTTCACGGATATTGGTCAGGGCTAAGTGGCAAGATCATAGTGTATTGCGGACAAAGGGATTTCTTAGCTGGTAAAATAGGTAATAATACTAATTTATCTTCAAAAGTTGGTCCCCGCTTAAAAGCAGACAATTTTTTGATTATGAATGAGTGTTTAGAGGACCTGCTCCATATAACTCATGGGATCTTTTTTTTTTTTTTTTGAATTGGGATACTATGTCAAGTAAATCCATAATGAGGTAAAGAAAATACTATATCTTCACTTGACTATAAAATTATTAAGATGTTAATTATAGCTGACTAGTTTCGTACTCTCCTGAGCACATCATCAGAGCTTGAAGTGAGTTTGAAGACTGAAGAATATTGGTAGCTTTAAAGGAAGATATGGAGATAGTACCTAGGTAGGGGTATACTCGTATATATATATATATATATATTTTTTTTTTAAGGATAAGAATAAGAATTTAAGCGTAATGACTATCTTATAAGATGTGATGAATTTAAGCGTAATGACTATATTATCTTAGATGATGTGCTCAGGAGAGTACGAAACTAGTCAGCTCTAATTAACATCTTAATAATTTTATAGTCTAGTGAAGATATAGTATTTTCTTTACCTCATTACTCATGGGATCTTCAAGCAGATTTAAATTCAGTAATGATTAAGGAAATGTATTCAACGTGGTAGGAATTAAATTTTGCTGCATTGCGGTTTGTTCGGCGGCGAATCGATTTCAACATAAAACTGATATTAAAGCAAAGCAAGTCGTTGCTTGGTAGCCAAGTTTCATTTGTAAAAAAAAAAAAAAATGCTTCAAACGGGAAATTGAAACAGGACAAAAACTTGATCATCCACTCTGTATAAAGGAGTAAAAGGCGAGGGTTAAGCAGTCACATCATGAAGTTATTGTTTCATTCAATATAATTAATGATTACCTCTAATTCTTTCTAACCCAGAGTCCCGGGTTCATATTCATAACCAACCTACGCCTGTCCCTTAACTTTCAATTTCCCAGATGTTATTTTTTACATTTCGCATACAATACAGTCTGTACTAATGATTGTTTTTTGTTAAGTAAAAAAATATATTTTTAAATTAAAAAAAAAAAAAAAAATTTTTTTANAAAAAAAAAAAAAAAAAAAAAAAAAAAAAAAAAAAAAAAAAAAAAAAAAAAAAAATCGTGTTTAATCCTTAACACAAAATAGGATCCCTTGGTGAAGCGAAGAGAAAGACCTCATTAGGGAAGATAGAGTTATTTTCAGAGAAATCGAATTTCGGTCCTTTAAGTGCTCCGGGTTCCACAAAGATGAGTAAATTACACAAGACCCGATTGTTTTACATACTGTGAAGGAGGGGCGTCAGGTCTCAACGGCCCTGTTGGTGCTAATGATACACCAACAATACAAATATACTTTCCTTGTGCTGGCATATTTTGGAAGAGACTACGCGCGACTAAAATACGCCAGCACGAGTGTAGATAAAAAGCGTATAACTGATTACGGTTTCAGTGAACGAGGTTCCATTAACGTACATTTATCTAGAACAGTCGCTAGTAGTAGAATGGGCTTCTACTCATGCGTTGCTGCCTCCAAAGAAGGACCGGGGTTAAAATGAATTAGGCCCAGAGCAAATAACCGATATACAATTTGAAGAACTGCTCTCTGATGACAAAACAACGACAAACAATGGTTTGGGCAATGGAATTACATTCTCCATCAAACCAATATTATATTTTATGCAGATGACAGAGAAAGAAAAAAAAAAGAAAAACATAATTTGAATAAAAAAGAAGAAAAACTAAAGCTAAGGGAACAGAAGAGACAAAAATATGAGAAAGAGGATGCAAGAAGAATGATGATTAATATAATTTAAAGGCAGGAAGGAAGAAAATGATTGTGTATAAGGGAGATAAGGGGAAACAAAACTAGGACGGACGGAAAGAATTATAAATTGCCGTCTTTCCGTCCACTCAAGTGAAGAAAATAAGGCCAAAATGTATATTTTTAGACGAGGAGAAATGAAGGGTCCTCTGTTGGGTTACAGAACGCTAATTATATGCATGAATAAATTTATAATATAAAATGAAAATTTAGTAATTCGAGCAGAAATATGCGCTGAACGTTTTTTTTGTTTCTTTTTTTTTATAATTTTATCATTTTCATGTCAAATGCGTGAGGAAAGTATTTTTGTTTTCGAATAAAGGTATGTGGTTTTGTTGATTGTTATACCTGTTAATAATTGACCGAATGAGGTAAAGTCTAGTTTTAACTCCTCGATTTTTCTTTAAACGTTTGTTTCTCGCTCTTTCGTTCTCCTGGATGGGGGGACACTATACTAATCGTATCCAGAAAATGACACTATTATAATGAATCTTCATTTCATGTGGATATTATTGATAAGTCAGCTAAGAACCCACATACCTACGCCCCGCTATACCAGTCACACCATCCTAACCATTCATTTTAACCTCGGTAAGTGTTGTAATACATTAGGCATAAAGTTGAAGGATTGAGTCAAAAACATGGAGATTCGGAGGAAGACACAAATAAAGTATGTGGCCATGTGGTAAAAATACCACCAGAGGACCAAAATTGTACAGAAATGGCATCCGGGAGGTGGAAGGAGAAGTGGAGGTCGCCCAACAACAAGATGGAGAGATTTAATTTCTTCCAAATGCCCAGGATAGAATAAGTTGGAAGGAATTGGGAGAGGCCCTTGATCCGGATGGGGATTCTACGGGCTGATAATGATGAAGTGTTGTAGTACACTTACCAAGGTAAAAATTAATGGAAGAAGAAACGACAAATTGAGGCCTACGCTAGAAGCTACCCTCTTTCAATCACTTTCCAGAGATTGGTACATTATCTTTTAATTAAATTTCTTCAGAAGGAGTTTAGAAATCTAGCCAGATCTCAAACTGAATGCACGAAAACGTATCCAGACAATGATATAATTTTTACAATTAAATTTTCTTTTTGAAGCGGGAAATTGTGTTCATCTACACAGGTTGATGGCGAAAAGATTTAAAAAAAAATATTTAACTGCTAAAAAGAAAATTTTCCGGCAGGTTCGGAAAATTTTCAATTTAGTTTGACTTAGAGAACAGTGGCAGCATTAACAAAGTGTTAGAGAGATTTGGTTTTGTAGCATATTTTAGTGATTATTAGTATATGAGTCTTTTAGTAACGCTGTGATTTCCATAATTTATCTTTAAACTTTTGTCCGTCTGCCTTTCCCATGATAATTCTCGAAAGCCTTACTAGATTAGAGGATAATATTTTGCATCGTAAGCATCCGGGGTAGACACATTTTCACTAAGTTAAAATCTACAGTTCATAAAACTACTGGGAACGAATTATTTGGAGTAAATAACTGGACGGGAACGGGACTTAGGTTATTGATTTTCAATCGAAACCAATAATCTAAGCAAGAGAAACAGCAAGAACTATAGCTTTTTGTACTATTCCTACTTATTGTGACCATTTGAACTGAGTGAGATCTATATTTAGCAGAGCACCGAAAAAAAAGTGTCTGAAAATTCTCCATATTTACATTAGACATACTTCTTAAATACGAAAGCGTATCATTTTTTAAAAAACTTTTTTTATTATTTTTTTTTAATTTGGCTTAACGTCCCGTTAACATCTATTGGTCATTCAAGACGGGGGTTTTAACCTCCATTTGCTGGAAAATTGCAACCAGCTACCCACATTGACCTCACCCAGCTTGAGTTGGGCCAGAAAAAAACTAGCATCACGGGGGCGCGATCCTACGTGGACACCCTCATGGTATAACCTCGCTGGTTAAATTATAAGTTAAGACATTTTAATTAAAAGTGAAATTATCTATTAATACTCTGAGAATTAATGTGATATTTATTCTAAATAGTACAGCTACCATAACTCTACCGAAAAACTGATTTGGAGAAAATTTAAAGTCAGATCGCCTTAGGATGCTAAGTATTATAAGGAGTTTTTTTTCAATGAAATACTAAGATTAGACGGCAGTATACTATTTGTTACCTTTTTCCAACACTCTGTATATACTCTGGTAAAATCTGTGGGATTAGCCTTCTATAAGAAATATAAGATACCTGCCTTTGCATCCTTTAAGGACCCTAGGGAAAAAAAGATATCTAGAAAATGCTGCTGTCTATTGATAATAGCTACTCATTACTCTATCCCCTTCTCTATGCTCCTTGCTAATCTCAATTAATAACTTTAATTTTCTTTGTTTTTCCTTCACATCATTCTCATCTTCTATTTGGTATTACTCATTACTCTATTCCCTTCTCTATGCTCCTTCGTAATCTCAATGAATAACTTTAATTTTATTTGTTTTCCTTTACATCATTCTCATCTTCTATTTGGTATTACTCATTACTCTATCCCCTTCTCTATGCTCCTTCGTAATCTCAATTAATAGCTTTAATTTTCTTTGTTTTCCTTCACATCTTCTATTTAGTATTACTCATTACTCTATCCCCTTCTCTATGCTCCTTGCTAATCTCAAACTCATCAGAAACAGACCTGATGCGAGAGGTGCAGAGCTCTCATCTACTATGTTTGTTTTTATATGGAACTGACTCCGGTGGGAGGGGGGGGAAACAAATTTTCCCTAAATTTTTTACTCCCTCCCACATAATTTTCTCTTAATGCTTGGAGGAAATTATCCCATCTCCATGTATGACGCTCGTACATTCACCACAGAGGCATGACTTAAAAAATTTCTTCCAACCTCTCTGAACGGGTTAAAATATGTAATTTTGTAAAAAATGTAAATGTGTATTCGGAGTTTTGTTTGTGGTAAGATTCTTCTTCACAATTGCTGTGGGTATCACAGCATGAGTGACTGATCAACGTAGAGCCGAAACTATTAATGCTACAGACTTGAAATTTGGCAGGGACCTTCGTTGCACCATGAAAAACAACAAGTGTGCACTAAGAAATGATTTTGCAAAATTTTAATTTTAACGGGTACAAATCGCGAAAAGTAAACAATCCCCATAAGAAATACATTGGAGCGAACTACCTACCCTAAAAATGGCCATAATCATAGAAATGCAATTGAATATTTTCACGATATGTCCCGTGCATATACTTACGGTTGTTTATGTGAATTGATAGCGGCCGGAACAATTTTATTTATCCGTTTTTTTTCGAAGTATATGAAAATCGTGAAATTTATGCAGCATTTGGAAATGTAAATATTAAATAATCCTTCAGGTAAGTTACGTTTTAGTAGAAATTTGTCCAATGGCAATTTGTCAATAAAATTTAATTTTTCAAAATTAAAATGTGTACCTTAAAATTATTATGTATAATTTAAAAATGTGATTTTATTTAAAATATGCGCACGCGAGTCCGCGATCGAAAGATGCTAGAAGATTTAAAAATTCCCTCTCGGGCGTGGTCAGTACTTAGATGGGTGACCGCTTGGGAACACCACGTAACGTTGGCTCATTTTTCCGGCCCAACCCAGGCTGGGTGAGGTCAATGTGGGAGGTCAATGTGCGTTTGCAATTTCCAGCGAATGGAGGGTAAAACCCCCGTCTTGAATGAACAATAGATGTTAAAGAGACNAAATAAAAAAAAAAAAAAAAATCCCTCCAAATGTGTGATGATATTTTTTAGTGCAAAAACATGTTCCTCCTTAAAGTTAGGCCCGATTTTATATAGGGTTCCGTATCCGTATATATTTTCACTGTAAGTATATGTAATTAACTGAATGAGAATATTTTTGCCATCCCTAAATGATATTTTTGTCAAATTTATATAAACTCAAATTTGATATGTTTTTAATCATTATTTAGGATGTTTGGTGTCATTATGAAATTTATAATTTATAAATTCAATATAAACCCGTACAATGTAGATACAGTGTAATAACAGTAAAATAATTATCTACATAGGTCTTATCTGATTGTCATAGTATTTCATATGAGAAGGATAATGTCTGTAGTTGAAATAAGTATTTGGGATACTATTAGATTTACTTTTATAAAAAATATTTGAACTTATTAATATTTGTTCTGTTTTACGTTTCTAGATACGTAGAATCCAAGAAATCAAATAAAAAAATTCTGTTCGCCGTGTAGGCACTTTTGCCAAATTGGTCAGCGTTGATCAAGTTGGATGAAATTTGTTATATATGTCGCCTTTTGTGTCCAAATGTGCGCCGAGCTTCTGGGTGCAATTGATTTTTTTTAACCAGTAAAATAAGTTTTTTTATATTAAATAGCTGAAGATTCTTTGTGAAACATTCCTAGATTCAGGAGAAAGTTCCAACAGATATCGTTGTTTAATACGTTAAATAATAATATTATAGTGGAGTTGCCAAATCACTTTTCAAATATACGAGAAATGTACTATTCCAAGAGTAATTAAGATGACAAATCATTTTTGATGGAGACGCCAAATTACTAAAAATATAATGATTCTTAATGAAGCATTCCTAGATTCAAGAGAAAGTTCCACACATATCTTTCTTTAATACACTAAATAATAATATTATAGTGGAGATGCCAAATCACTTTTCAAATATACGAGGAATGCATTATTCCAATAATAATTAAGATGACAAATCTTTTTTGGTGGAGATGCCAAGTTACTTTTCAAATATACGAGGAACACACTTTTCCAATAGTAATTACAATGACAAATCATTTTTGGTGAAGCGCCAAATTACTTTTCAATTATACGAGGAACATACTTTTCCAACAGTAATTACGACGACAAATCACTTTTCAAAACTTTTAGTGGAGATGCCAAATTACTCAGCAAATATACGGGGAACACACTTTTCCAATAATAATTACAATGACAAATCATTTTTGGTGAAGCGCCGAATTACTTTTCAATTATACGAGGAACATACTTTTCCAACAGTAATTACGACGACAAATCATTTTTCAAACCTTTTAGAGGAGATGCCAAATTACTTTCAAATATACAGGAAACACACTTTTTTAATAGTAATTAGGTACAATGACAAATCATTTTTGGTGAAGCGCCAAATTGCTTTTCAATTATAAGAGGAACGCACTTTTCAAGTAGTAATTACGACGACAAATCACTTTTCAAACCTTTTAGTGGAGATGCCATATTACTTTCCAAATATACGCGCAATGCGCTTTTCAAGTAGTAATTACTACGACAAATCACTTTTCAAATATATTAGGAATGCACTTTTCCTTTAATAGTTACGACGAGAAATCACTTATCTAATCTTTTAGTGTTCTTCGAAACATTAAAATATATGAGCTCGGAACGTCAAAGCCACAACAATTTAGAAATTCATATCTCTAGCTTTAAATTGTGATTTTTTTTTATTTTTTAAAAAAACATTAATTTGCATAAGAACTATTCTAACCCCTAACATAAACAACAAATCACTTAAATTATTATACGAGGAACTGGAAAAACTGTTTGTTATCCTTTTAGTGGAAACGTCAATTTTTAAAATACCTAATTATGAGAGTACCAGAAACACTTTTCTAACATTTTAAAGGAAATATCAAATCACTATTTTCATCAACAAATACATTTTTAACAGATTGTGCAGGATGAAGAATATCATTATGGTATGAACAACTTTACAAGAATTGTCAAAATTGGACATACATCTCTCTCCCAGAAACAATCAAACTTAGCCTGTCCATATTTTGTTAGATTATGTATTATTTCTTTTAAATATCAGAAAATACTTAAAAAACAAACGTACTTCAGACATGATTTTTTTAAAGAAAAGTATGGAACGATCTTCACTAGTATTTTAAGACTAATTTTGATGCCTTGTTTTTCTTTATATTAACCGTTAGGTGGAGAGTGGAGATTGTGTCCGCCAATAGAGTGGACCAAATATTTGGCTGTACTTTCGTTCATTGTTATGTCACGTATGTACATGATATGTTCAACACAATAATTTTATTGTAATTTCAAATAACTAGGTGGGTTCACTATATTATTTTATTAAAATCAAAACGGATATGTTTTATACTGATTCACACCAATACAGGGTCAAACTGAATCCCTACTATTGTGAACCTAGTTGGATAAAAACACTACCCTAAACTTCCAAATACAATAAACCTCATATCTCCTATTCACTACTCTAAACTTCCAAAAACAATAAACCTCATATCTCTTATTCACTACCCTAAACTTCCAAAAACAATAAATATCATAGCTCCTATTCATTCACTGCCCTAAACTTCCAAAAACAATAAACCTCATATCTCCTGTTCACTACCCTAAACTTCCAAAAATAAAAAAGCTCATATCTCCTATTCACTAACCTAAACTTCCAAAAACAATAAATATCATAGCTCCTATTCACTACCCTAAACTTCCAAAAACAATAAACCTCATATCTCTTATTCACTACCATAAACTTTCAAAAACAATAAATCTCATATCTCCTACTCCTATCCACTAATATTCATACTTTTTAGAGGTTTATGGCATTGGTCGGTCTGTTGGTTACAGCGCTTTATCAAAATCTATCCATTTGAAATGTTGACAAATTTTGTGTTATTGTTTTCAAAAAAGTACAAAGTACAGAAATCAACAAAAATGCGTACCCATTATTTAATTATGGTGAGTGAAAATTTAAATGTAGTCAGAAAGCTCTACTTCAAGTTAGAGGTATCCAGCTGAAATTATGACAGGTCTTTTACTATAACGTCTACTTTACATTTATTCCGACGCAAAGAGATTCGGATACAATAATAGGAATTACTGACGCTCTCAAGGCAGCACTAGAATATTTCCGTCTTCACCGGCAAGCTGGCTCCCTTCCCTTGGTGATGTTGTCTAAACCTCGGATTGCTGGATTCAGGATGCATGCTAGAATCACTATGCATCAGTTATTAAGAACACATTTCATTATATTTAATATAGTCCCTAGCATTGTTCACAATGCAAGAACAAAACTGTTAATAACAGCAACGACAATACAAGACATAATCTAAATATTTTGCAGAACAGGTAACCACTTGAACACGTCTGTACTATCTCTTTGCACGGTTCTAGTTTCCGGTTGAGAGTAATAGGTAATAGCAGAATCGGCATTGAACCAATATTTATACAAGTTCCAGTAAAAACATTGTAGAGTGAACTTCAGTCACAATGCTATATCCTAGGAGAGAATTTGTTAATTTATGTTGTCTCTATGTGCTTTCTCAACAACATCTCTGATGCATGAATCATTTTTTTTCTTTTGGTTGCCCTTTCCAGGCCATATTCGAGCCTGGTTTGTGTACATCATATTTTAGCTAGCAATGTCTTAAACTTTTTCGTTATTTTATTCCCCAATCTAATATATAATCCATCACACCAGATAGTTCCAGCATCAGACCCTGAATATGGTAATCTATAAATAGAAGATAATAATAATAGTTAGATTCTGTTGACAAAGAGGTATTCATTTCAAATTAAATTTTATAAAAATATGCAAAACATTATCTATGCTGTCAGTCGGATTGCTGGATTCAGGATGCATGCTAGAATCACTATGCATCAGTTATTAAGAACACATTTCATTATATTTAATATAGTCCCTAGCATTGTTCACAATGCAAGAACAAAACTGTTAATAACAGCAACGACAATACAAGACATAATCTAAATATTTTGCAGAACAGGTAACCACTTGAACACGTCTGTACTATCTCTTTGCACGGCTCTAGTTTCCGGTTGAGAGTAATAGGTAATAGCAGAATCGGCATTGAACCAATATTTGAATGTACCTCTAAACTCTGTCCCTTATGATTCTGTTATTCGATTCTGTATAATAATCTTACTATTATAGAAGTGTGTTTTGCTTGAACACCCTAACTGAAGAAACTACCTCAGCAATCGGTAGCAAACCTTTTCTTTCTTCTCCGATCTTCTTTTCGGGTTTTCGCATTAATTTATCTCAGATAGTTCATCATATTTATTTAGTCTTTTCTTAATAATTCGTATTTTCACCCTTTTGTCAGATCGGAGAATTACTCTATTACTTTCAATATTTTTCTATTACTTTCAATATTTTTTTTGTTTGTTATTCCAACATTTATTTTCCTAAGAATAACATACTGTATCATATTAAATTAAATTGAAATTATAGGAGGCACTCTTACAAATAATAATGTTTTGTATCATACCCCTAACTCCTCGGTTTTGTAAAAGAAATCTATCGATTATCAGATGTGAATAAGATAAGATTTTTCGGTAGGACTAAGTGAGTTGGTTACCTGAATGATTTAAATAAAAAGAAAGGACGAAGAACTTCTATTTAATTATTTATATTGTTCTTTGAGTATTTATAGTATTATATTGTAAAATGATTTATTAGTTCGAGTGAAAACAAATTGGGATTTATCACGAGATCCTCTGTCTTTCTGACCTAGACTCACGCCTAATCAGTTCCAACGATCATCCTCCCTCATACCGTCATTCATTACAAACGAATTGTGATACTCTAGTGCTCGAAGCACTTCGGATTATTAGGTCTAAAATTTACAAAACATTTAATCGAAATTATCTTGAGACATGTGATTGTGTGTATCACCATTATGATTTGTGTGTTTGAGTCGGTTTTCATGTCTGAGGATGTATAATTATTAAGTTTAAACCCACAAGTTAGATTTACAATAAATTTAGTTCTGAGTTATGAATGACATCGGAGTATGCAGATCCGAGATAATGAGGTTTGTATGTACTATTGTGAGTGTACTGTAGAAGGTAGGAGATATAATTACTATTAATACTAGAAAATAGTAATTACTGAAAAACAGGCATGGATAGTTCATTTTTCAGAGTACAAAATTTAAATTCATTTAAATTTTGAATTAGAATTTTTCTCATTCCACTATAGAATTTTCATTCCACTGGGCTGGCTATGGAAAATATGAGGATGACAATGTTTTTCTTTTTATGTTGAAATGTTCGTCTATTCAGGTTAATTTTAATTGCTTATCCTTAAACACAAAATTATTTCAAACTTTCTACCAGCATTTTAATTTTTCAAAAAAATAAGTTAAAAATTATCTTAAATTTTTTAAGAGGTCAAATACCTAGAAAGTTCTTTATTTTGACTTTGTTCTATTTTAGTGATCGGAACATGCATTCAAGGTGATAAATAGTTGGCTTAACCAACAGATATTTTTAGCGACTTTAATTTTCTTTTGAAATCAAATTTCCGCTAAAAGAACTAAATTCATATTCATGTCGACAAAACTGTTTTACTTAAGGGCGGTTGCCATTGGAGTCGACTATATTTTCATGTTACTTTGAGTGACAAATCCAAATCCAAGATCATTTGAAGCTTGTAGCGTGTACTCGTTTGCAGTTGATCCTAATAACGTGAGCTTTTGGTCGCTTCCAAAAAACGACTCTGGTAAAGACAACCGGTTATAATATATTTTTTTTAATTTTGGTCCGCCCAGACCTGATTTTGTATGACGTTGTAACTCATCAATTGTTCAGATAGTTTCCCAAGTAAGTCTCTCTTTTTTTACTTTATAATAGTAGGCAAGTTAATATTACTATTATACATAATTACTTTGTGACAAACATAACTATGTACTCTACCCATTCAATATAAAACTACATACATAGCTACTTTATAAACAAACTACTTTACATACCGGGTGTTCTATATGAGTCACCTTCTATTCTTCGACTCGACTAGACTGATGATGAATAATCTTATACATGAAGCAAACTTCTCCTAATGTAATTACTCCAGGAGGTATGGAATACTCTGTAATACTCGCATTCGTGCTATTGAATTCTGGAGAACCCAAAACACCATGTCATGTAGATAAAACCACGAAAAAAAAATGGGTATTCAAAGGTGATATCGCTAGAGGGATCAGAAATAGTGAGAAAAATCGGTGGCTTTCAGCAAAAAGGAAAAGGCAGGAATAGTATAGACAGAAGAAAGGAGAGAGCAACATCGGGAACGTATGAAAAGATGTTGGAAGGGGAAGAAAGAAGGAAACCAAATTCGCTAAAGTGTGGCGGATTTAGCGTACAAGCAACATACCCCATGTTCTAGGACGGCAGAATTTAGGGGCGACTAAATATGGAGCAACTTAAATATGTAAAAAAAATGGATTTAGCTGCAATGAGAATAGTGTCTATGTTTATACATTTTTCTCACTTTTTACACGATTGAAAATCAGAAAAATACTGTACAAATAAAAGTCAAGTGAAAACTTAGTCAGTTTATTTTTAGTTTGATAATATGCTACTTGACATAGTATCCCGTTTTGAGAAGAAAGTAAATACTGTACGGTTTGCATTATACAAACTCCAACTGCCGCAAAGCTTTCAAATATAAGCGCGTTAGCATCTTGATATTGCGCGGTTCGACAGGTTAATGCTGATAATTTTTCTGCGAGGAAATTAAAGATGTCTAAATCAATCACACGAAAGAAAAGTTTTAAGTGAAACTTATAAAATCTACAAAAAATAAGAAGCTGTCCAGAATGATGATCCCTTCTTAATAGATATGGTAGAACTTTTAAGGATCTAACTTAATTAGATACCAGATACTAGGATATTGGGCATTTTGATTACCGGAAGGAGTAAGGACCTATATTTCTAATTGTAGAATCTTCAAATTATCTGCAAAATGAATTTGAGAATAAAATATGTGGTGAACCCACCATTGAATTCCAAACTATCATAATTATTATCCAACCTTGCGCCAGATATTACATCCAACATGAGTTGCATAGAAAACAGAGAGAATAAAAAATATAAAATTATGCAAAGAAACAGTCTATTCTAATGATAGCAAATGTAAAGAAAACAATAATTTATAGTAATAAGCAGGCAAAAGTTTTGAATACATCGCAAATCACAATATCAGAATGCCTAATGCAATGCCCATCAGAAATGCCTATGCATGTCTTGACGGATTATTGTAGGATAAAGAAATATACTACTCACAAAGTTGAGCTTTATTTATCTTCTATTCAATTTGAATAATATAAAATGGGCGGACAAAGTACTAAAGTTTCATGGGAAAATGAATATTACTCTACGAGCTTAATTTGCTGTCAGATGGCGTATATATGCCCTAAAGAGCACCAAAGGAAGCATAAGCTTGTAATGTTTCAGCCTAGCTCTTATAAAGATATCTCCAAGACATGGCCGTATAAACATTACCTAGCAAAATCACAGAATTATGTTTTTTTTTTTTATTATTTTTGGGGATTGGCCGTCATCAATTATGGCATCATCGTTTCCAATGGTGGCCAGATATATGACAATGAAGCTCTAAAGAAGTTGTTATTTGTCGTTGAAGTTTAAGTTGTCATCATACATTTTTGAGTCTAATAATTCGCAAAGGCCCTCAGCACCATGACAATGACTGCAGTATAATTACATTAATAAAATAATAGTACAGAGTTGCTTTCCACATTATTTTACAATTTCAGATCAGGTGGATTCTGTGGAGTCGACCCGTGAGAGCATGTCAGCCTCAAGTAACATATCCCAATATCAAGTAAGTATCACCTATTTTCAATATAAAAGATAGAAATTATCGCTATCAGGGCACACATACCTTAAATCTTGATTGATATAATTATTAAACCGTTAAGAATTTCATGTCTTTAAGAACGTTTGTAAAGCTTTTTTTTTTTAATTCTTTTCTTTTTATCGTTTAAAGGTCATGCGAAACGAGGGTTTCGTCATCACCAGGATCAACAGGGCGCGAACCAAATTAAACCTCGCTGGACGTGGCTTACTGTATTAATCCTAAAGGGACTGATGTATACAACGTATCCTTGACGCTGGCTAGATCAATAGCGGCATCATCATTTCTGATGGTAAACAGATGTATGAGACTGTAGGTCTAAAGCTGTTGTTTGTTGCCAAAGTTTTTAGTTCTAATCGTATATCCAAGTTGTTTGAGCCGCTTTAAGACTAGTCAGTATTATTAATCATCAGTTTTATCAAAGTCAATAATCATTTTCAGTTCCATTGTTCAGTCCACATGAAGAAAGAAAGAGACGAACTTGTTGTCTTGTTCCATATATAATAATTTTATGCAAATCCCAGATAAACAAATCAAATACTTACGCAGTACACATCAAATATAGATATACTCCACTCCAACTCAGTCCATATAAAACTCAACAAGATAATGCTAGAATAACTCGAGAGTGGGAGTTGATAAAGACATTGAATACGCGAAGCTCAATGAGATGGATGGGCCAAACTAAGGCATCGATCTTACAAAAAATACGTGAAACTGTACAATGCTCTTCCAATTGATATGAAATCCTCGGATGACAGAGTATTTACAAAACTCCTCAAGGACGTACTCTTGGAAATGGAGCCGTACACACTTGAGGAGTTTTTCCTTCACATCTAGTGATAATTAATAATATCTATTTTCATGTACATATGGGTACATTTTTGTTTAAATCTAAAACTGTATTACTAATATTTTCCTATGTCTTAAAATAGTACACATTGTTTAATAAAATGTTTTGTATTGTAAATAAATAAAATAAATCAATAAATTACTGGACGGATGTTTCAGGACATCTTCACTGCAAATAAATGATGATTCATCATCCTTGAATACTTACTGCCTTTTCCCGACTAAATCGGAAAACATATATGACTGGACTTAAAATGTCTGAGCTGCGATTTGTTCTTTCCTCTATTCCTTCTAAAAAAATTGTAAAAGTAATACTGGGAAATCTGAAATTATGAGGAACGTAAGATTGGTAGATTAACGAGATAAGGGATCTGATAGCAAATATTTCTGATAAGGTATCTAATAGCAAATATTTCCGGGACAAGGGAAAGAAAAATATCGAATATATTTATGCTTCCTTGATTACAAACCGCAACTCTTCGCCGAAACAAACTACCAAAAGGCATATTGATTTAACGAGGGCCTACACTGAAATACCTACATGATTCCAGGTTTTAGCTGTACAAAACACAATAGTAAAATATTGGCACTTTTTTTTCTGGGTTTATCTAAAGCTTATGCCTGTCTCCATAATACTCCTATAGTTATGGAGCAAATTATAAAGCTAAAAAATGTGATTATGGCCATATTTTTGGTCCGACCGGCATTTGTTTTACTAATTAGATTCATTTCAAAAAAGTAAAACCCAATAAGAAAAACAATTGCAATAAACATTAAAAGTTTTGATGAAAAATCATAATTGTAGGAAGAAACACATCTCAGCCGCATTAGGCACAACACATAAAACATGAACAAAGCAAAACTTTTTGTACAACAAGATTACGAATCATGAAAAGAAATGTCCACACTTTGACGTAAAGTGGAAGCACAATAAGATAAATTGTCAGAACAAATGTAAAGTACAAGTGATGGAAATATCCCAGAGTGTAGAGTGTTATGTACATTTTGCTTAACATGGTGTTGTAAACACTACGTTTTTTGTTACGAGTAAATCCACAAATCGGGCCAACAATTTTCCCGCAATGCAACCATCCCAGTCGTGAAAATGCGCGGCCATTGCAATCCGTAAGTCCATCTAATTGATTCACCGGCAGTTATGTATCCCACGAATATTCTCCCTTTTTCATTGGACTGCTTTATTGTAATTCATATTTTTTTAATAAAATGAAAACAGCAAATGACCAAAATAATATTTTGAGTCAATAAGTTCTTTTGCCAACCGAAAACTTGTTTCTCAATCAATGTCTGAAGTTCGGAAGTCATACTTAACTGCATGTCTTCAGTGCCTATTCCACGAAGCAATTTCTCACTTCGCACTTTTCAAAAAAAAAAAAAAAAAAAAAAAAAAAAAAAAAAAAAAAAAAAAAAAAAACA
>CM022877.1:7196066-7213458 GCA_012654025.1 Pachypsylla venusta
TTGCAAACCAGCTACCCACATTGACCTCATCCAGCCTGGGTTGGGCCGGAAAAAAGCCAGTATCACGAGGACGCGAACCCACATGGTACTACCTCGCTGGACGTTGCTTAACTTCAGTGATCTAACGGGAACTGGTGTCAACGTGCAATAGAAGGCTAGATACAATGTTAAATTCAATTTAATTCTATTCACTTGTCTCTTCAAGTATTTCAACCCATTTGATTGAGCCGCCTACATCAAGTCGCCAGAACGGGGGTGTCAATAAATATCTAAAATTGAAAGAATATTTATAAGCGCTTTCTAAGTATACTTCACTTTGATTATCCAACAGTAAGCTGAAAGCGGCTTAACTTAAATGCAAATATTACCCTCTCGCTCGCTCTTGATTATAGAATATACATCAGACACTTTTTCACTGCTGCCCCTTGGGTCCTCTATTTTATTAATTTTCATTCATTTTATTGCATAACCTCCCTCTATATATTCATCCCCTTCTCTATAAACATCATTATTTTCATCACACGGTTTTAATCTTCAATTTTCCGATAGATTTAATCATTAATATTTTATAATCTTTTAAATTATTATAATAAAATAAATAAATTCAAATATTTTAAAATATATTTTTTTTAATGTACCTACATCTGATTTACTAACACTCATTCTGGCAAGGGAAGCAAATAGAGATGTCTAAAGATTGAACACATGATCTTCTAGAAAACATTCAGTCAAAGGAACGATTCTCCAAAGGAGCCGATCGGTAATTTAATAAGTTCATTTTTTAGAATAAGTTCACTTATTAGTATAAGTTCACTTATCTTAAAGATTAGTGAAGTTAACAAATTGATTAGTTGGTTAAATTTGGATACTATGTCAAGTAAAACCATAATGAAGGTTGAAAATTACTATATCTTCACTTGACTAAAAAATTAAAATATTTTAAAAATATAAAAACCTTATTTTAAATTGATTAGTAGTTTTATCAATTTATTTATTTATTTGCAAGGTCACAATAAAAATTGAGATTCTCTCAGTCTTTGAAATTTTGGACCTGGAGTTAATCAGTCCGGTAACAAGGCTTTTGTGGAATATTTTAAATGTGACAAAATTCTACCATGGTGATATTATTTTACTAGCCAAAAAAAATCCTATTGTAGGTACCTACGTAGAATCCATAGGTACACAATTTTTCTGTCTCTAGCACTCACCAGTCTCTTTTTAGACAAAAATACTAAAAACCTCTAAAAAGCGACAAAACCCGCCAACGGTATATTGGATAGCTACCAAAAGTTTCGGGTCTCATTTGCTCCAAATCTATTAACATTAATTGGCAAAAGTGCCCATCACGGCGTACGGGTGACAAACAGATTTTTTATTCAATTTTTGAATTCTATATACCTTGAATCGTAAATATCAAGGATGGTAATTATTTTCAATTCAGAAACTTTGGAATCGAAAAAAATACCCCCCCCCCCTTCAAAATTTGATATTATACGTTTCAAGGTACGTAGAGTCCAAAAATGAAATTTGTATGTAGGTCCCATTTGGGCTCTAATTGTGCCCGGAAACTTTTGGGTGCAATCGAATACACCCTTCGCAATTTTTGCCGCTTTTTATCGGTTTTCATTATTGCTGTCTAAAAGGAGAATGGTAAGAGCTGGAGATTTGGAATCGTCACGAGAACCTCCCCGCTCATTTTTTTTTGTGGGGTCTATTTTTTTGCAGAAAAATAATAAACCCATGTGTCACAATGGTAGAGTTTCTTTCTGTCGAAGGGTATTTTCTTATTTTTCGTAGAAAATTCCAAAATAGCAAACGATTCTGAAAAGAAAAGGATGAAAAATTTGCTATTTTTAGAAAACTTTACCCAATATTTTGAAATTGTTTTTCATTTCTGAAAAAGAAACCTAAAGGGTCAGTTAGTGTACAGCGTAGAGGCACTGTTTACATTATTCATAGCAGAAGGCAAAATATTTATATTGTGCAATATGTTAAGATAACAGAAAGCAATAATTCAAAATAGAAAACCTTAGCAGCTCTTTCTTATCGGAAGGGGTCATTTGTTTTACACAGAAATATGTTTTATTGAATATTATGTTGATAAATTATTATTATTCTATGGGTAACTCCTTCTTACACCTCAATACATCATTTTGGTATATATGGGAGTTATTATTTTCAATAATCAAACTTTTCCTTTTGACTGAGAAAGAAAAATATTACCCCCCATTAAAATTTGAAGTTTAATTTATTATTTTACCACATGTAGAATGCAAATACCACATTTATTACAATATTTTGCTACATAATAATGAACTACGTGATTTTTTGTCATTTTAAAACTAGACCTCACTTAATCTGGTCAATACCCACTTGAGTATGATAAGACTTGAATATATGACACTCACAAATAGCGTCAGTAATTGCTCTACACNTTGTCATTTGGCTTCCCGTCAAACAATTTTTTCAGCCAAAATATCTCTAAAATTTCTGCACGAATACAATACTTTATCTTCTATGGAAGAGAAAGTAAAAATAATAAAAAATGTGGAGATGTGGTTATGGCTAAGGCTATAGACGGAACAAACCAGGCAAGGGGGGAAAACGGGTCCTGCTTAGAAAATAATTTCCTGTAAATATCACAAAACCGACCCGTTGAGAAGTACGGGCTCAGGAGTAATCGCCTCGCCCTCCCTGTCGTCAGGGTTAGTCATAGAGAGGAACATAGTTTCTCAATTATCAACAATAGCTTTCCGATGGCATCAAGAAGCTGAGTGCACCCCGTTAAGCTCACGATACCTGATGTCCCCGAACGAGCTCCCATCCGATTACGCACTTCGCCCAACGTTGCTTAACTTTACTGATTGGACGGGAACTTGTGATTTCAACGTGGTAAATCTTTGGCTTTGTCTATATTAATTTATTTGTACCCGAATTTATGTTTCATAAGCTAATATACACCTCCTTTTTTCTTCCTAACTTCTTTTTAACATCCATGATCATTCGAGACGGAGGTTTGACCTCATCCAGCTTAGATTGAGCGGGTAGTAGCCAGCATCACGAGGGTTCGAACCTACGAGCTGCGTAGTTAATCACCAAGTAAAACCCCGTTGAACGTTGCTTATGGGATCCTATGGGAACTGGTGTATTGACGCTCCGTTAAAATGCTGTCATCTCTAAATTTTAATAAAAGTTAAAAATACTATCTTCTTACACACTCACTACTCACTATATCTAGTCCATTAAAGAATGTATACTTGTCTACATCCTGTATTCCTGTATGATTAATGAGGTTGGTAATATTTTTGAAATTTTAATATCAGCAAGTTTGATCAATATTAACATTTCCTAAACAATACCCGTCCAACGAGCCCGGTAAATACCCCTGACTGATCGGACTAGACTGGACGGTATCTTTGTGTTTACTATCTTAGATATAAATAACTAATATGACATTATGGAATTGTTTAGTTTGGTTCCCACGATTGCTAGCAACAACTTATTTTATTAAGTTTACAAGTTATGTATAATCGGTAACATCCTAATTATTAGGTGGCAACATCTTATTCGATGGTAAAGACGACATTCAGGGATTCTTCATCGCTTTTCGAACACAAAAAGGAAAAAAAAAATTTACAAATTTTTCCCACTAGCACTAAATGTTTTTTTTGTGATGTTTTACTTCCGCGTCAAGTGTATTGGTGTTGCACATAGATAAATATCAATAATTGGAGTGTATCCATTACGAACGTTTCCCGTTCGACGGAAAAATAAACGCCAGGTTATCTGATCTAACAGCCTCAGTTGGTTGAGGCGGTAGATTCGTTACCTGGAGGCCTTTGCTTCGATTCTAACTCCATCCCCGACTCCTGGTCACACTAAATCAAAATAAACGTCGCATTTTTAATTCCAGTCTCAATAGAGATTTGCAACCAGTACAAACTGTTCTACAAATCAAATCAGATTGTAAAATGTTCGGACCCCTATCTGCAGCAAAATATAAATCTATTTAAAAAAATAGGTATCACATGATTTCAAGATAAAATATAGTTTTTCTTCAGATTACAGAGGTATAATATATTCTGATTATCATTGACCGAGGTGTGGTCTAGTATTAACACGCTAAAAGTTATTTTGTTATCTTTTAGTACCATTATACCTCGAACGCTTTATTATCCGATTTTTATGAAATTTTAAATATACATTTTTTTTTTTTTTTTAGGAAAAAGCGACATATACATAAAAATAAATCAATGAACATCCCAGGAGACAAAAAAACCACCATGCATCGCTGACCCGAACTGAAAACTTTCCGAGATTTTCATTTTTTTTCGACTTTTTTTTTTGTTTTTTACCCCTACTTCCTATCTGTTCTATCTTATCCTTTTACAATTCATAAAACACTTGTACAGACCCCAGGGGGTGTTCAAAATCACCCCTTCCTATACGTTACATATTCCTGGTCACTTCAATGCATGAATTATTGAACGAATCTTACGTATATCTCAACCTTTTTTTTTGCTAAAAATTTACTTTTTTGCTTTCGAATTATTGGAGGTATAAAGGAAGCTTTGATTGGATGCACAAGATTATTTTAATGAAATTTTCATTTCGCTTGCATTTGACGAGAATAAAACATTCAGAAGCCGGCGTCTATGGTACGTTGAATGCCTGTTAGATAAGTAACGTCGAGAGAGGTTTTAACAAGTAGTTATCCACGTAAATTCGCGCCCATGAGGTGCTAGCTATTTTTTCGGCCCAATGCCCTACCTAGGCTGGGTTAGGTCAAAGTGGGTAACTGGTTTGTAAGTTTCAGCGAATGGAGGGTAAAACCCCCGTGTCAAATGACCAATAGATGTTAAAAAGACGTTAAATCAAAAAGATTACTAAATAACATTCAAAGAAAGAAAACCTTTAGGACACTTGGTGGAACTATCAAATACAAGAAATGAAAATTAATAAATAACACTTGACTTTATGTTCTACAATTTTTATATTTAAAATTGTAGAACATAAAGTCAAGTGTTTTTTGTTCAATTTCATTTCTTGTAAATAACATTCAGGAACAGAACAAAGAGAAGCAGATTGTGTCTGTCTCTTTTTTTGGCACTCATTTCTATTTTTTCATATCCGTGTACAAGGTGGTTGGAACTCAAAAATGTAAACAAAAAAATGATACAAGAAAATGGTGGACATTCCAAATCATGACCCATTTTGACATATTTCAGAGTGCGCTTCTCTATTATCAGTTCAGGTGGAATTGGTCCGTCAGTATGTCACCCTAAACAAACATGTTGCTGTCGTTGTAGCAGCAATCAGGAGCCGAAGTAGACTAAAATCAGTGATATTGGTTAAATTTTTTTTCGTCAAAGCAAATTGGTTTGCATTGCTGTATTGGCCGAACAATTGTCATTGCTTTTGTTGCCCTGGTACGTAGAACCAATCATGCGAGAATGTCTTAACTAATATCTAACAATACAATTCCAGTATGGAAGATAGTAAGTCATAATTCCACTTCCACTATGGAAGATAATAAGTCATAATTTCCCTATGGATGATAGTAAGTCATAATCCCACTATGGAAGATAGTAAGTCATAATTTTGCTATGGAAGATAGTAAGTCATAATTCCGCTATGGAAGATAGTAAGTCATAATTCCACTATGGAAGATAGTAAGTCATAATTCCGCTATGGTAGATAGTAATTCATAATTCCGCTATGGATGATAGTAATTCATAAATTCGCTATGGTTGATAGTAAGTCATAATTCCACTATGAAAGATAGTAAGTCATAATTCGGCTATGGAAGATAGTAAGTCATAATTCCACCATGGAAGATAGTAAGTCATAATCGGATTAGAAGTAGGTCATAGAAATGATTTCTCAATAATTTCATAAAATTATATTCGGATTAAGAATCGTGCTATTCCAGTTTTCTAAATGTGAGCTTTTATACTTTTTAAAGCTTTTTCATTTCCACGTTGTGTAACTAATTTAATCAACTTTTATTTTTCATGTTTTTGGAAAAATTTTATGTTTTCAGAATACAGATTTATTTTTTCTTTTAAAAAAAAGTAAATATAGTTATCATTTGATCCTCTTGGGAAAAGCGATATTACGTTGGACGTAACATTATGATTTTTAGTTAATAATTGATAAGGAAAATATCGGTAAACAGGATTGGGAAACTGTCGGACGTCTGACTGATATCGTTACAAGCATCCATCGGGCTTCGGAATATAGCCTCCAAATATCATCGATCAGAACTGTGGACGAATTATCAGCAGAAGCGGATACAGGAGAGGAGGGGCGATAGGGGCGATCTTCCCCCCCCCCGGGCTGAAGAAATTGAACGTCCAAACACTTTTCCAATATTTAATTTTTATAAATACTACTGACTTCCATGTCGATTATAAATTGGAGTCTTGATCGTCCCCCCCCCCCCTCAATCGGAGACCTGTATCCACCCCTGATTATTAGCTGCAACTTCTGTTAGACATCTGCGAACATCTCGAAACAAGCATTCTAGTTTGGTCAGACGGTTCCTTTGTGTAGCTGACGGTTTCGTTGTCTTCCTCCAATAAATAAGACCCGATGAGACAAAACGGGTAGGTAGTACTCTTGGAAAATATTTGATTTCTACTGATCTTATTGCATAGCTCTTATGAGATTCTGCTAATTGCTCGATCTGCACACTCCCATAAGAACTCATGTGTATTTGTTTCTTCTTGTATATATGCGAAAATATGTGCTATGTAATAAGTAATTATGGGGCTGTGCTCGGGCACCCTCAGCCTGGAGTGGTTAATCCACATTATGGTGAAACTCGATAGAAACTCAAACATTTATAGTCAGACACTTTTGAGTTTACTTGAGCACGCGAGATCCTGAGAGAATCGGAATATTTGTTTACAATCATACAACCGGTACCAGTGATTGTACACTAAGTTTATAATAATAAAAAAAGAAATGCTGTTTCTTTGTTTTATAATATCACAACTTTTTTGCTCACTGCAGCATTTTAGGATTTTCCTTTATCAACCACTTACCAATTATTTTTCTATTTTACGTACAAGGCTGGCACCGGTTCGCTATGAGCATTTATCTCCATAACTACTTATTTTCCTCACGAGGCTGAGTGGGCCCCGAAAACATGCAAAACACAGTAACACATTTTTGCCCCTGCCAGGTTACAAATAAGTTTATACTGAATGGAATGAGTAGCGGTGGTATAGATGTGATTGTATGGTATGGACTTTTTCCCACTGGTATCAGTAGTACCCTGACCATTTTTGTAACAGCCCAAGGATTAACTATTCTTATAATAGAATTCGTCTTCCAAGAGTTGCTATATGCCAAATCATATGGCAGTTTTTTTCGAGACTTTGGGACTCCAAACCAGGCTGGGTCAGTTTTGGAAAGGACCCAGTATATTTTCGTTTCATTTTTTATAAACTTTTGTCACTTGTTAATGGAAAAGCATAAGGATTATGTTATGAACTTATCAGAATGATGAAAATTATAATCTCCTTGGGGACCCTAACAAGAAGTTCAGATTGTTCGTACTAAAAGATTTCAGCTCTATTATATGCATATTAATCGAAAAGACTTACAGCTTTCTATTATTACCCTTATATAAACGACGTTCCCCCCACCCTTCTCAAAAGATTTACAAAATTGTATAGGGTTGATCAACAGAAAGCAAAAAACAAATAAGAACCTTTGTTTGATTATTTCTCATTTGAGTTCTCATTTCAAACCGTGCCGTAAGTTTTGGAATCATTACAACTCATTTCAAACCGCGCCGTAAGTTTTGGAATCATTACAACTCAGCGATTCAGCCTGATGTTTTTTTTGTGCATTGAAGTAAAACCTGGTTCTTTAGCCGGGGTCAGACAGTCTGAGCAGACTTCTTAACAGATTTTATTAGACGAGTTCTTCTCTGGCGTTAAGTAGCCCGATGATAATAACTCTCCAATTGAGGAGAACGCTGTAATCAAAAATTACTTGAGGGACCATTTACTTTTCCTGTCCACTTAGTATAAGATTTCAATATTGTGTAGTTGATTTCTAAGACCACAATGCAGACAAAGATTCTGTTGATTTTTATATTCTCCGTGCGTTGCAAAGTAAAATATCAACGGATTTACATAGTAAAATTATAAACCCAAGAGTCAACCCTATAAACCCAAGAGTCATGTTAAGAAGTCTGCAGGGCACAATTTTTATTCTGTAATCAAGCTTAAATTTTAATGTACCATTCGCATATTTGTGACCTAAGTTCCTCTTTATTGTTGTGAAAGCCCCTGCACCTAAGCCTCAACTGGCATTTTTGTGCTTGGAAAATAGCCTGTATACCTAGCTAGGGCCAAAGATCTGATCAAGCTTGATCAGCCTTTTGGATAGGTATTTTTGTGTATATCAAGCCTGGGATGCAGCTGCCCAATGTTTAGTCTCCACCCATGTAGGGATTCAATCATAGCCATCGCCGACACTGTTCCTAAACCACCCGGTATACAAATGCGACATCGGATTATATTTTTTGAATTTTTTATGACAAGTGTTTTTATTGTTTAAATTAAACAATACTATGCCGTGGGGTTGGGGCTTCTTATTTTGCTGAATTTACACAATTTTTCAATTCATTATTCTCATTTTTTATTACTATTGTTATTGTTGCATTTTACTGAGTTCATTATCGAATAAGCATTTTTTTATATTTATATTGGCAACATCTCAATCGACATGTGTTCAAAACTGATTCCGATGATAAATAATATTACCGAAGGTATCATTCGTAAAGATCGACTTCTTTTAAAACTCATTANCCTGCGAACTCATGTTCTCATAGTCCCGTATTCGTTGGATTCTATTATCTTCCTCCTCTCTGACTCTTCCAAATACTGGATATAATCGAGATGACGTGACATTAGTAAAAAAAAAAAAAAAAAAGGCAGACAATAAATAATTCAGCTCTTCCAGCATTGTTTTTATATAAAAAAACCTAATTCGGCCACCTGTGAACTAGAAATCTCCTTGAACATCTAAACGTCTGTCGCCGAAGTCTTGGTGTCAGAATATGCGATGTAGTATTTCATTCGTAAATGGGAGGATATCAGATTATGCATTAAAAAAAAATATTTCTAATTTTGGGATGACCCTCTAGAACCCAAACGGCACGCCCGATTTTGATGAAATTTAGAACAGACAATCGTTGTGATATATTATGGGTAAATTTTGGGACTCATTGGGCTAACTTGCACCAAACCGGAAATTAGGGTCACCTCTCTAAAAGTCACAATAGAGCTCCAATTTTGATGAAATTTAAAACAGAGACTTTTTGTAACATATGATCGACTCATGGAGCTATCTTCATCTGGGGTCCCTATTCACATTAGAGCAGCGACAACAGCCGATGGCTGCCTAATCTAATTAAAATAATATTTTCTCTAATGAGCTGCGACAAGAGTCAAAGGTAATTCAAATATTTTATTTTTACTATAGAGCTGGTAAAACAGCCGATTGCTGCCAAATCTAATTCAAACAATATTTTCTCTAGGGAGCTGCGACAACAGGCAAAGGTTGTCAAAGGTATTTCAAATATTTTCTTTCCACTATAGACCTGTGACAACAGCCGAAGGCTGCCAAATCTAATTCAAATATATTTTTCCCTAGGGAACTGTCACAATAACCGAAGGTTGTCAAAAGTCATCATTCCGAGCCTGAAAAATTCCTAGAATAAAGGAAGATAAAGTTTAGTTCGGGTTTCCGTACCCTTTATTTTTTGTCATGACGATTCAAAATAGGAAAACAAAATTAAACACCAGATTATTTTCCATGTTTATGAAACATCCTATATCTAATACATAGAAAACGTTTCATGTGAGCATTAAAACAAACAACGACTCATTTTTAATTTCCATAAGGAACTATTTTCCCAAATAAAATAATACATTCCTTTAAAATAATATAAAGTAAAAAGTAAAGTAATTATATAAAATTTATTTATGTTCATTTCAGTTGTTCATCCATTGTTCTTTTATATCTGTTGTAGGGTGGTTCATGTCAGTAACTGATTAAGATAAACTGAAATATGTGGCTCCATGAAATCCTGCTTATTTTCATTAAAAATACTCTTTAAATGTCAATTATATACAGACATTGTCTTCACATGTATATGCTGATGATATGAACTATGTTTTGTTTTGTCAATTTCTTGTATTTATTTTTGATTCACCCTGTATATTTATATATATTTCTTATATAGAAGTGTTAAATAATTTGGTTTTCAGGAAAATGTATAATTATTATTCACGTTTTATGTCTTCAAATATATACAGGGTGGAATCATTTTTAAGATTCTGCTCTGGATCGATGGAATCTTTACATTCATCTATAATAATCGGAACAACTTTGAAACATGACATAATATGTATTATATTGCCATTATTTGGATTTTACTACAAGAACAGGAACGGAAATACCTGTAAGGTGACATACGAAGCACGCGGATCCTCTTTTTATTTTTTCCCGGTTATTCCCGATCTATGGCCGGTTATCATCACCGAAAAATCAAAATTCAGAAGTATTACTTCGGAATACGATAATAAATCAAAATTTGATATGGAGTTGTCATCAAATATCATCGAGTAAAATGTTGATTTTTAAATAGAATCCGTGCTCACCCTGTGGTTAGGCAAGACCAAAAATCCAAAACTGAAAGGTAACACTCCGGGATGAAGAAAGCTAAAATTCAATACATACGTGTTCCACAGTACAAAAAATAATTTCCTTGAGTAAAATATTTATTTTTAAAAGAGGAGTCGATTTCAGCACAGAAACTACCACCCAAAATATTTTTTCTATAAAGTGTTGTTGAATTTTGTAGTCACAGCGAACCACGGCAAATAGCTGCTAACAGTATTAAATCGAGCAGCGTAGTTAACTCGTGGCAACAAAGGATCGCGGTTATGGAGATGAAAAAAAGAAATAAAATATTCCTTATAAGTAGATAGGTACTTAATAGTAAACCCGCCCTGTATGATCAGAAACGTTATTAAAAACACTTAAAGTTAAAAGTTAATTCTGACAAGGATATGAGTGTTCACTATAACAATTTGTCTTCGCCAGATACCAACTTACTTATTACCCTTTCTTTACAAGTCAAACATTTCTCAGCTGGCACCTGTACCTAATGTCTACATAATATAAGGGTAGATGATTCCGACCTCCTACATGTCAAAACAATATGGTTATGACATGAGAATACAATACGGGCGGGCAATGATAAGTCTATTTTCATGTAAAAATTGAAAATGTAAACTCAGTAGCCAAATTGTGTAACGTGAGAATATACAAAAATGTTTTGCAAGGAAACCGCTTTCACTTAACACATATCTAAACGTAAATGTAAAACTTCTTTGTGGTAAGGCTTAGCGTCCTTTTCACAATTTTTGTTGGTATCACAGCATTGCAAAGTGCCTCATTGACTATAATAATCTCTCTGGTAATGCTGCCACTGGTCGCTACTCACATTAAAGTAGCCACTTAATTGTACTCCCGAATCGTAATCGTTACTCGTAAACGTTTATTTGACTGTTATTTAAGAGAAAAGTGAATATAATCGTAATCGTTACTCGTAAACGTTTATTTGACTGTTGTTTAAGAGAAAAGTGAGTATAATCGTAATCGTTACTCGTAAACGTTTACTTGACTGTTATTTAAGAGAAAAGTGAATATAATCGTAATCCTTTATTTGACTGTTATTTAAGAGAAAAGTGAATATAATCGTAATCGTTACTCGTAAACATTTATTTGACTAGGCATGCCACTTTTGTTTGCTGTAAGATATTCCCAACTAAAACTGTTCAACAGAAATATAAAAATATTAGAATATCTTCTGGTTGTTTGGCGGGAAATATAGAGACTATTGTGGCTCTCTAAAAACCCTCTGTAGCAATAGTCACCCATTGCGATTTGATATGCTAGTAGGAAACTAGCTCATTTTGAGGTAGCGGCACTTGTTATCAACTTATTCGTTAAAATTAGTAGACTATTTTGCCTCTGCTCGAAAGTTACTTGAGTATTTTTCTTTAACTTTCACATAGACACAGCCAAACCTTTCACAGGCTTCAACAAGGATTTTTTTTTGGAAACTAAACCAATACTACTCAAGTACTCACCACGTTCTACTCAAGTTGACAAACATGCAATATGTAATCTATGTGTGGTATGCTTAGATTTTTTTGAAAAAGTAACGTACCTAAATGTCATATTTATTCTCATTATCTTTCTCTCTCATTTCACATCTTTTATACTTTTTCAGAATTTGACATTCTCTACCTTCCAATCAATTACGTTTTCAAGTAGATTGTTCATAAATACGAAAAGAATAAAATAATATTACCCACTTGAATTCAACCATTTTCCACGCACTTGACTTTACAACAATAATTTATGAAGACTACATTGTGTTGAAAACCACGAGCACTATAAGTTATTATTAAATTTCATATATTTGAATGAAGTTTTCAATTGCTGTACTATCATTCAAGTCAAATGTAATAATTGTCTTATTGTTTATTGATTGGTCTCTTCAATTTAAGGTCCAATTCAGGCCAATTAGCCAACGTCTATGACACGTTGAATACACCAGTTCCCGTTAGATCACTGGAGTTAAGCAACGTCCACTCTGAATCCTCATGAATGTCAGATATTTACTATTATTGGAGGACATGGGAGCGGCAGGGATCATTCAGTCCTGCGTCCTCAGATTAGCATAATATGCTACCTTACCCTTCCACCACCATAACTTTCCCTGATATTCACGGAAAGTGACCGTGATGGCCACTCTCCGTGACTTTTATAAAAAAAATCGCATTGATATCTGTAAAACTAGATTCCTTTCATACAAGGAAATATATTATATTTATATATTTTTTACAACATAGGGCGCCTGTAATTTAGTAGTCCAAATATTTTATTAAGTACTTGAATAAAGGATTTGATATCGATATTTTACAGGCGCCTGCAAAGATACCAGTCTAACTATCCTTCAAAATCCTAATAAATACCCATAATATATAGTCATCAGAGGAGCAAAGCGCAGTAAACAATATCAAAAAATAACATAGAGATTATACGAGCAAGGATTTGATCAACATGGAGGCGATATTAAAGATGGGGCTTATAATTTGCATGGGGTCTTTACACTCCAAAAAAATATTGCTTTCATTGGCGATGTAAAGCTATGTGGGGTTTAGTTGCAGCGAGGAAGGCGTTTTTTGATGTATACGTATTGTAAATGCCTTCGCCTCCTCAAAGCATATGCTTCTAAATGTAAGAGTTTTTGATAGATGGCTAGCAAGCTTAGCGATGTCTTTACTTGCAAACATTTTGGTAGTTGCGAATAAGATAATTAAAGCCGTTTATACCGAACCAACTGTGCATCCTGGCACAGGCCAACCGGCCTCATTCCACGAATGCAGCATAAAAGACCTGTTTAAGTACAGCGCTTAAAACGCCTAATGGGTAAATATTGATTTCCCACATGGACTGCAAGTATTCGGATGTTTGGTACTTGTATGCCGACGATATATCAGTTGAGTCAGAACAAAGAATGTTCAAATTCTCACACATAAAAATTATAAACGTATTGAAATTCTTTGAGCAAAATTATTATTATTGAATTAAATTTAATCAGCAAATTCAAAAGAAATAATCGCCGAAAGTAAATATAGAATTCAGTGATATAAATAATAATAATAAAAATATTTTTAAAAATAAATATTAATATTATTCTTTGATAATAAAGTAGATAGTACTGCGATGTTTTTAATTTCTTTTTATTAGTATTAGTGATTACTAAACTGATGTAGGTACACGTATACAAGAAATAGAACTCGAGTGACGAGTTATGAAATAAAACTCAAAAAGCTTGAAATGGTGAATTATATATTGTTTAGTATAGGTATATTTAATAACTAATGCACAAATCTCAATAAGTACACAAGTTGTTGATTGATAACCTTGTTTTAACGTATAGGCTATTACGGAGTAATGATTGTACTTGAATGTTGAAATACTTCTTTGGGCTTCTCGATGCACCTGGACTTTCAAGTTCGAACCAAGACTTATTTGAGAATAGGATCTTCCATAACAGTCCTCACGGACCAAGATCAATTGAGCGATGTCGAAAGCAAGATCCAGATTTATATACGGAAATCTATATCAATAAGATTACGGGATCATCACTATTATGCCCGATGCATCATTTTTAAGGTATACGTGAGAGTTAACATACTAAGAATATTCTATGAACATTGATGATTAGCACAATACTTATTCTTAGTTATGTGCTATCATAACTTACATGTATATATCCTTATTCAATATCTGCGTACTATTATGTGGATATTGAATAAGGATATATATGAGGAATAAAACCTAAACCCTCTAAAGAAAGAACCATAACTATGCACACGTTTGTCTAGCCTATGTTCCTTCGGTCGAATTCGTTTGGGACCAAGATCTTGCGTGGAATAACGGAAATGCTAAAAATCTCCTTGATGGCTCATGCCGCTTACCTACTGAAATAAGAGTACTCTAAGACCTAGATTTAGCAAAAGTGATCATATGGAGAAGGGAGATTCAGGCAGTAATATTTCATCTACTTCGTCTGGCGCCTAAGAGGCATACATTTTCTTTTTAGTTAATATTGTCTATTTAATTTCTCAATGAAATAATAATATTTATTAAGAATATTTCGAAAGGAAAAATAAGTTTACAAAAACGGATCAAAACTTGAAATCGGGTTGGCATTTTAAATTCTTAACAATAATGCTATANTAACTTCAATAAAGGTTAACGTCATGGATTTTTTTTTCTCCAAGAAATGAAAATGATGAAAAACATATATCTATCGAATAATTTATATTAAAATTGTTGAACATAAAGTCAAAAGTTTTTCATCATTTTCATTTCTTGTGTTTGATAGTTCCACTAAGAATCCCAAACACACAGCTTTGCATACATCTTAATATATAAATCAGAAATTTTTATGTTTGCACCTATGTATGAGGGGATGTCTGTTACAATGCCACAGCCCAAACGGTAGCAGATGTAGCAGATAGCGACACTCCCCCCCAAAAAAACCAAGGTCTACGACCCCAGGAAAATTTTTCTATCAAATTTTTTGGTATAATATCTATAGCCCGTTTTGCTAAGTCTCCTGGATCGTCCTTAGAACATACAACATTACACAAAATTACTAACGTATGTCATTAGTTTGTCGTTTTTCTGTAAGATACATATCAAGCAATCTGGTCTCTTACAACTTAAGCCAACCAGTTTACCAATCTTCCAACTTTAAGCATCCCTAAATATAAGTACACAGATAATCTTTAATACGGCTTGTTTATAATTTAAGTGTAAAAATAAAATAAAAATATTATTGAATCATAAAATCTCTCATTAAAAACATATTATTGTCAATAAAAAGAAGAAATATTATGCAGCGTCCAATCTTATGAAGACATAAAGCAGATTCAGAAATAATAAAAAACATATTTATATTACTTACAACTTGTTGTAACTATTATTATTAGTAACAAGCGAGATAGATCCTACCAGATACTGGGTCTGATCTTAATCAGGAGTGTCGCAATGTTTGTCTTCATGGAAGATGTCAGTTTAAATTACTAATACAGAAAGGGTATCGAACAAAAATACATTGATTGTACATGTACAGTCTACATGTGTTCTCTTAATGCCTCGTTGTTACTAACACTTCATTTTGGTTTATTATTTTCAATAATGAACCTTGGAATCGTCACAAAAAAAAAAAAAAAAAAAAAAAAAAAAAAAAAAAAAAAAAAAAAAAAAAAAAAAAAAACCCCCCNTCAGGATATTGAATTGTAAGATTTTATGATTAGTAGATTTTCTGGAAATATTTTTGAGTGTCTTTTGATCTACTATAGTTTTTGCATTGTGTCTCCCATGTGTAACTTATTCTTGTAATATCAGGATATTGAATTGTAAGATTTTATGATTAGTAGATTTTCTGGAAATATTTTTGAGTGTCTTTTCATCTACTATAGTTCCATGCATTGTGTCTCCCATGTGTAACTTATTCCTGTAATATCAGGATATTGAATTGTAAGATTGAATTGCAAGAAATTATTCCTGTAATATCAGGATATTGAATTGTAAGATTTTATGATTAGTAGATTTTCTGGAAATATTTTTGATTGTCTTTTCATCTACTATAGTTTTTGCTTTGTGTTTCCCATGTGTAATTATATCTTAAAACTTGTTCTCTTTTATCTTTATATTCTTCTCTTATTCTATTTCTACATTTACTCTTTTCCATTCTCTTTTATCTTTATATATTTCTCTTATTCTATTTCTACATTTAATCTTTTCCATTCTCTTTTATCTTTATATTCTTCTATTATTCCATTCCTACATTTACTATTTTCCTACATCTTAAAAGTTGATTTTGTTGTCAATGTTGAAGCAGCAGTAACCATTGACTAACCCATTTTGAATCAATCTATTACCTTAATTGGTGTTTCTAGAAATAAGGCAATATTTTTTGTCTGAAGTCAGAGATCAATGGGCGTCAGATTGGTAGGGCTCGGTAGTAGATGAGTTGATTGGCTTGCTTGAGTAATGACTTGTGGCTGAAGTTGAACTGTAGGTCATCCCAGCCATAGTAAACACGTAAACCTTGATTTTCACTCTCCTATATGTGCTCTATTCTTAGCTTTTTCACCATTTCTCACTCTTTTCGTTTTATATTCTTCTCTTGTCTCCAAACATTTACTCTCCTCTATTTCTCCCCGGTGCTAATCTTCCTTCATTTATGCCTCCCTTATGCTCCTCCTTCACCTCTAATATAATCTTAACAAAAATAATTTTATTTTACAGTTTAAAGTAATGAAAATTATTAATTTCCATTCGTTTTACTTCATCCCCTCTACCATTATTTCTTACCCTAACACTGACATCCCCACTCCTTGTATTCAAATGATTAGACTACAAAGCGTATTATTCATCATCGTCGCACTTTACTTATCCCCCTCCCCTGCATCTCTTTTTTTTTATATAAAAAATGGGTTTTCCCCCAAATTAAAATGTTCAGGATGTTTTTTAAAAATGTTCAGTTTCCAAATTAAAATGTTCAGGATGTTTTTTAAAAATGATCATCTTTTGTTCAAGTACTAGTACAGAAAATGCGCCAGCGTCTTGGCAATGCTAAGCTCTTTTCGGTAGCTTTTTCCCGTTTGTCACAGAGATCGCCCTCGCGCTTAGCCTTCGGAAACCACCGCAGCGTTTAAACTTTAGTGTATCTCAGGCACTGTGAGTTTGACTTTCCATATTGATTTATTAT
>CM022877.1:7230228-7243750 GCA_012654025.1 Pachypsylla venusta
AAACGTAATCATCTATTAATTTGCGTCTATTGATCATCTATTAATCCATTGATTTATTCGATCAAAACGTCATCATCTATTAATTTGCGTCTATTGATAATCTATTAATCTATTGATTTATTCGATCAAAACGTAATCCTCTATTAATTTGCGTCTATTGATCATCTATTAATCTATTGATTTATTCGATCAAAACGTAATCATCTATTCATTTGCGTCTATTGATCATCTATTAATCTATTGATTTATTCGATCAAAACGTAANCTATTAATTTGCTTCTATTGATCATCTATTAATCTATTGATTTATTCGATCAAAATGTAATCCTCTATACTATATTAATTTGCGTCATGACACACAAAAAGGATACACCACAATGCTGCCGAAAACGATTTAGGACCTAATATATCTATATAGGCCCTAAAATATTATATCAATGACGAATTTCTGGAATATTCAGATTCAGGTTTTCAAAGATGACAGCAAAATTTGACCTCGAGTGTTGGAGAAACATTGTGGAGTTAAAACTAGACTTCCCTTTTTGTGTCACTAATTATAAGTCTATTTTTATGTACAGGGGTATGCCAGTGTTCAATAGCATTGATTTGTCTATAAAATTGATTTTTCATATTATTTATTATGTGACAATAAACCACTTGATATCATTGGACTATGTAATAAATTTCAGAGCAGACTGGTTCCAGAAAACCAATCAAACCAATAATTTGAACTGGTTTTAAGGAGACCCTTTAAAATATGCTACTCTATTTTGAAAAGACATTACTATATATATAAAAAAAAAATCTATACAAATCATAAAATAATTATTTGTTTTTTGGAGCCTTTGCAGTCTATAACTGATGCCTTACTTCACCTAACTTTTATTTTTCTAAAAAATATTGTTTTTCTCGAAACATTTTTATACCACTTTAGATCTATTGTGACCAGTATTTGATTCTTCCGACCTACCGCCCATAATTGCAACTTTTGGTGATAAAGTTGGTCATGATTAGGGTTATTCAGTTCAGAACTCTGGCCCCCTTATAAAAAGGATTAGGACCTAGACTTTTAAGTTTTTTTGATTTTCTAAGATCAATGGTGACAAAAGCGCTGAATCTCAGGGCCCCACTTTCAACAAATCTTACTCAAAATTATCGCGTGGTCCATTAAATGAATAGTCTGAAGTCTTAAAGACCCCAATATAAGAATCTCGTCCTAATAATCAAATTGTATTTTGCGTTCCTAATTGCCTCGTTGTTCCCAGAGTTATTAATTATATGTTGATCACTGATCACACTCAATGATTATTTATAACACTCCTTTATATTGATCATCTCGTAATGAGCTTGAAAATTGTCATGTTTTGTTATAATTTATATCCCACCTGATTTGGTTATCAAATTTATAATTATTTTTATTTCTTCCATCTTTAATACATCTTATTTTTTAACCCTTTCTAATCGCTTCTCATTATTATTATTACTACCCAGGTAGCATCATCGTACTTGATGGTATCTAGATGAAATGTAATGTAGAATTTCTTTGTGATAGTTTCCAACGGCCTATTCACAATTTTTGTGGTTATCACAGTATTACCAATAGCCTCAATATATAATCTTAATATATAAATCAGAAATTTGTATGTTTGTACCTATGTATGAGGGGTCGTCTGTTACAATACCACAACCCAAACGGTAGCAGATAACAAAAAATTGATGGGAGTGCACCCCCCCCCCAAAAAAAAAATCTTGGTCTACGACCCCAGGAAAATTATCAGAACTAAAATATGTCAAACCGTTTTCGAGTTATGGCAAAATTTCTAAAAATCGGACAATCAACATATCAACTCAAAGCGAGAAAGTTTTAGGTGGCTGTTTGGTCCTTACTTTAGGACAGTTTCTGCAAAGGTATGGACAGACATTCCAGGGTTACAAGTTCGAAACCGGGAACGGGTAAAATAAAAATTAGAAAATACTAAAAAGTAAGAATGGCCATGCCTATAAGGCGCTTGGTGAAACGTTTAAATCTTGATTTTTACAGTTTGCGACATACAGGGTGGACACAAACCATTACCCTGCCCCCGAATTTCCATTGTTCTTGAAAAACAAAAATAGCAATATACTAATAATTTCTTAAATTTTCTACCAACGCATATATTTCTTCTCTGGCAATGCTACCACTCAAACAAGATTTCAGAAAAATCCCTTATTTCTTATCCGGGTTTCCTTGCGAGACGCCGCACTCTTATTCTTCAGACGTGAAGAACCATCGAGTCGTTCCATCATTGCAATTCAAGGTCTCTCCTCTCTCCATGGATACAAAAATCTGTTCGGATGCTAAATAACTCTCAATGTCCCTTCCTTTAATTTTATTTTATTAAAATGTAATCCGATTAGTAGGTGCAGGAAGAAAAAACAGATTTTTTTTTATTATTTTTTAATTTTGAAAAAAAAAAGAGAGAGAGAAAAAATGTAAATCTGGTGACATAGTTGTGATGAAAAAGAGAAGGGAGAAGTCGACATTGAGGATATTGGAACAAATGAAATACTAGTAATAATAAAGGGTGGAACAAACATTGAGGACATAGGAACAAATGAAATACTAAATACTAGTAATAATAAAGGGTGGAACAAACATTGAAGATATTGGAACAAATGAAATACTAGTAATTATAAAGTGTGGAACAAACATTGAGGATATTGGAACAAATGAAATACTAGTAATAATAAAGGGTGGAACAAACATTGAGGATATTGAAACAAATGAAATACTAGTAATAATAAAGGGAGAAGTCGACATTTAGGATATTGGAAAAATGAAATACTAGGAATAATACAGGGTGGAACAAATATTGAGGATATTGGAACAAATGAAATACTAGTAATAATAAAGGGTGGAATAAACATTGAGGATATTGGAACAAATGAAATACTAGTAATAATAAAGGGTGGAACAAACATTGAGGATATTGGAACAAATGAAATACTAGTAAGAATAAAGGGTGGAACAAACAAAGTCGAAAAGCTGATCGGAATGGTGATAATTTTGTTTGGTTCTGTGGAGAGTAAAAAGCTGTAGACTCCTGGAGGGGTTAAATAAATTCTGAGAATTAAAAACTTCAACTTATTTAAAATAGCAATCATTTGTTCCGCTTTGTTTATTAGGATGATACCAACATTCACCTAAATGGGATAAGGTATGAAGCCGTAATCGAACTCAGACCTTCCCATACAGGGGACAGGGCAATGCTTTACATTGCTGTATACCCACTAATATCTAAACAAATGTAGATGCGAAGGTTATAACTACCTTGGTTAAATACGGGATTACCGAAGACTGTCATAAGGGTGCCATCTACTGTCTTTCGGCACCGTACCCAATACTATATAATTTGGATGCCGACTACAAATAAATATCTTTACCTTTCAAATCTAAGCCGAGAAAATCCTTAATGACCCCAGCTACTCTCAACCCTACCACACGTTTTTAATCATCCAGCTTTTTCTATTGGTTCCGTGTGTTTCTATCTGTAGTCTATCTATGCCGATGTATGACAATTTTTCTTCACATCAGACAAACTCTGTATAACTCGAAATTTTTTGGCATTGAAAATCCTACATTGAAAATTTCAGCCCATTACAATGCTTTCTTCTATTTTATCGATAAAGGAAATCGCACCAGATTTTCCACATTTCGGAAACAACTGTTTTGTGATACACGCTTTATGTGGCTTAACAAATGTACCAACTTTTTTTTCGTAATTTTAAATTTATTCTCATAATACTTTTGGTCTTATATTTTTTTTAATAAAAAATAGGGGTGAGATTTTATGGATACCCTCTGTTTTCATGCGTACGTACGTAGGTTATATACATACATACGTAACGTACGATACATGCATACATACGTACGTACGTTACATACATACATATGTCCATCATTGGTTTATTTTGTTCATATATTTTGTTATGTAACTTTTGTTATATAACTGGGTGGCCACGTCAACAGGGGTGACATTCTGCAACGATCTTGGTTTGAAAGTTTCCTTTTTCAAATTTCTGAACTTTTATATTTATTTATTTTATATTTTTCCAATAAGTATTCATGTTACCTTTATATGATTATGTTATTACACTTTAATAAAGAGGCAAATTGTTTGCGAAATGATTATAATAATATGTCCATTACCCATGCAGAGAGCAAAGAGAAGCTAATGTTTTATAACGCCGGATAACGCCGTAAAAGGGTCCTTTAGTATCAACAACTCATTGTGAGTTGTTACATACCAACCCCACGGCATCATCTAGGATGATGAGTTATATTTTTATGATTTTTAAATTTCCTTATTCTATGAAAAGAAAAGTTTCATAATCGACTGAATTGCCAAAACATATTTTGAGCTTCCCAGATTGTCCACCAGTCCTTCACTACAAAAAGTAGGGCCACTTTAAGATTATCATATGCCAGATGTTAAATATTTGAATGAATCAGAATCTGTGAAACATTTGTTCCTTAATTCGGAAAACTTGTTCTTCTATTTGGTGGAGATGCCAAAGTTCATGAGTACCAAACATCCTAATGAGTAGAAATTTAAGAGAGGCTGTGTGCACAACTACCTATTTCAAGATTATAGCTAAAACCAATTTTTTGGAAGAGAGGTTGGAACTTGGCCTTTTTTCAATGATAATTTTTTTGTGAGAACTCAATATTTTTTGTAAAGCTTACTTACTACATATGGGAAAGAATGAATTTTTTGTGTTAAGCGCACCAACTTTGAAATTATCGATCTTTTGAAGTTTATCCGTTAGTATTGTACTATGCTATGGAATGCATGTTCATTTGTTCAAAATTTCAATGACCTATCTCTTGTAGGATATCTGACGTTGTACAAAACCCGGTGAATTGCTTCGTGTAAAGATACACTGGTGCTTTCTGGAACTTGGCCTGGCGCACTGCCGTGCGCTCAGATATTCTCTGGACGTTCTATTGCAAAAAATTAAATTACTAAAAATCTTATTGCTTAATAAATGAAATGAACTTCACTTATCACTGTCAAAATGAGAATAATTCAATAAATTTTGAAAATAAATCTGATCAGTTATTCCTAATTTCATAAAACACATACATAAAGTTAACCCCTTTACATATTAACTTCTCGTTAAAGTAATCAGCTTTTAGCTTCCAGCTAAAAGCCAAAGTAAAAGAAAAGGCAGGAAAATTTAATTTTATAAAAAAATATTTGACACCTGTCCTGTCAAACACAATAATTTTAAAGTGCATCAAATATTTAAGTTAATAAAGTGTGAAAAATTATTTTATTAAAACATCTGTTTGATGAGGACAATTGGGAGGGGAATGATTGTCCTACCACTACTTTTCATATTAAACTGGGGATGGATGATGATGAATCTTTTTTCTCTTTTGTTATCAGGGACTGATTAACGAATTTATGTAGCCTCAAATTTTTGCAAAAGTGATTGGTATTAGTTTAGATGGATTGTTCCAAGCAAGTTAATTTAATGTAGAATAGTGACGTAAATTACTGGAGATTCTTTATGGTAAGGTCCAACAACATCTTCAGAAATTTTATGGGTACATCACAGCATTACTAAGAAAATCATATTAGTGGCATTACGTAGAAAATGCCATTCAAAATTCATGGAATTATGTTGTAGTAGCATTTTTTATGAAAAAAATGGTCATGCATTATTAGGAAAGAAACCTGATAATAATGTGTTTTTTGCATAGAATTGTGTATCTCCACTCAAAGAATAAATTCCCATCAAAAACCAATTTCAGTAACATATCTGCTGAGAACGTGTGGGCTTTATACTGCTTTTATTGGCTGAATAAGTCCCTGTAAAACTCCTCTCAATCCTTTTTGTCCTGTTTATTTAGATGCGCCCTAAATATTAAAAATTTCATCACCCCTAATATTTGTGAAATATGGCCCTTTTTGTACAATTAGTGGGTGATACTGTTTGTTTATATTGTTTAATATTAAATTTTATTCTTTCTATTTACTCAACAGTGAAATTGATACATCAGAGAGAAGCATTTCTATTTGTTTTACATGTTCGTAGAAAGTGAATCAGGAATACATTTATTAGAAAGGGGTAAATATTATATTTTGGTGACATGTACTCCCTAGGGAGTGCAAGATAATGTAGATAGGTATGTCTCCACATTGTATGCCTTTTGAAAAGTTCATGAGCTGACCAGGACTGCTTCCTCAACGCTACTCACGGATCCAGATCAAATAGGGTCGACAGGCTCGACGAGAGGTGGGGGGGATAAATCAAGTTAAAAGTTTTGAAAAAAATTCAAACGCACAATATCAGAAGTCTAGCGATAGGGGGCTAATAAGGGACAATGGCTATTGCAGGACACTGATTTTAAAATATAGTGCGACCTTTCAGCTTGTACAGCAATCATAAATATTNTGTCTAATATAAATTTGTTAAATAATAATGACCTTTCAATAGTAGTGAATCCTCGTCATAAATAACGGTAGTGTTTTTTTAAAGTTACCAATAGGATGTCTAATATAAATTTGTTAAATATTAAATAGATGTTCATGGCAAATGCTTGGTCAAGACTACTTTTGATAATGATTCCATATTGTGGAAGGTGTTCTCCATTAGGAATAAGGAAACTATAGAGAAGAGTAGCAAAGGTGTTATGTGCAAAATGGAATAAACCTTATCCATATTCTGTGCCGTCTCCCTGAGGATAAGTGGTTTAAGAAAACTCGTCAGAAGCATTCCATTCGAAGGAGGAGCTTGCCAATGTTTTAATGCCTAATGGCTTTTTTCTTTTTATGTATTTATTTATTTAAAGTAAAACATTTTTCTATTAACGTCATACAGTGTTCATTAAAATAAACATACCTAGCTATAAATTCGTTAAATTGGGATACTATGTCAAGTAAAAACAATATTGAAGGTTAAAAATACTATACGAGTATCTCCACTTAACCTTCAATATCTAGCTATGTTTACGGGTTCGAAAAAAATAGTAATAACTAATAATATTATTATTATTGGTTACTTTCATAGTTCAGTCTCTATTTCATATTTATCTCCTCTGACTATTGTTCTCACGAGGCTGGGCGCATCCCGTAATATATCCAAACACAAAATCTTAATAAAGGAAGATTAAGTAAAACTTGTCCAACCTCGCGGGGCATCGAACCCGGGACTTCTAGGTGCAATGATCTCTAGACCACGACGACTACCGTTGATTTCTAGTTATTACATTATATTCTTATTATAACCAAGTTGAATCCGAGTTGAGTCAGCTAAAGATACATTTTTGTCATCAAATTATGAACAAGAAATTGTATTTGAAAAATGTATGAATTTATTTTGAGCGTATTACACTTGTGGGAGAACGATATAATCTAGTTTTATGATCTTCATGCCTTCACTATGGGATGGTAGGTACCGTGTACAAAAAGATATCATGCCAGAACATATTTGATTTTTATGATATTATATGATTTAAATATTAAATTGTATGATACGTTAGGGATAAGGTAAACTGAACCTGACAGTGTTTCCTAACATAAACTCATTTAAATTTAATGTGGTCACAATACATGTGTCTTTTGGAAGTGAGACTTTTTTTGGTCGACATTGACTTCTCCATCTTCGAACGTATCTTTGATCAAACCCTGGAAGAACTCAGCTAGAATAAAGTCTCCAAAGATCTCAAGCTTTTGATTCAATTTGGTACAGCATTTTACTATTAATCTATATTCCTAAATATAATTAGGTCCTAGGTATAATTAGTTGTTGTTTTACTTAACGTCAATTTAACACTTATTGGTCATTCGAGACGGGTTATCACCCTCCATTTGCTGGAAATTTGCAAACCAGCTACTCATATTGACCTCGTCCAGCCTGGGTTGAGCGAGGAAAAATAGGAGCGAACCCACTTGAACAGGCAGATGGTACAACCTCAGTGGACGTTGCTATTCTTCAGTGATCTTGTGATCTAACGGGAACTGCTGCATTCAATGTGCTAGAGACGCTGACTTGTATTAGGTTTAATGTTAAAGACTTTAGAAAAACAGAAAGCCGCTCTTCAAGAACAATATTAGCTTTTCTAAATAATACCAAGGTATTAGGTACATAGTTCATAAGTACTCCCAAAATTCTGACTTACGAATATATATTGAGATTGTACAAATTCAGAAACATGTATGGAACAATTCATATTACAAGTCGTGGTCAGCTTTTCGGCACATGTCTTCTAATTTTTCAAAAGAATCAATTTCGAAGAGATCTGTGGGCATTTTGTTGTTAAAACGTCGCATTTAACACCACAAAGACTGATCGGAAGGCGTTCAATTGCAAGACTGCGACAACCAATGAGATTCTCTTTAAAACACGACACAGCTATGGAATCATAAATTTCTGTTTGTTTTAAAAAAGAGTTTTATGGGCTGTGCGAGAAAATTTAATCTTCTTTCTTATCACAACACCTGTAAAAGGTGTTGCCATAAGTTTCTCAATTTTGTATACAAACAGGATTCGAATGCAGTGCTTCTCTGTAGTGGAGGTCAAATGTTTTACATCCTCTTGCTCTTCGGTTCATTTTATTATTGAAAATAATAACGCAACCCCAAATTTTCAATATACACAAAAACCGAACTTTTACTTGAGGTTTGTATACCGACTTCTGTTGAACACAATTCAGGAAATAGTAGGTCACATGAACCAGTTCTTAAAAACAGACAAACACACAAAAAACTATTTAAAAATCAAACCGATTGTTCGCTCATGAAACATTCCAGGAGAATAAAATAATAATTACAACAGGTTATCATAACTAATGATAAAACAGATCTGTTTGGTACGGTACAATCAAACAACCACATCGTCTGAAAATACAAGCATAACGAATGGGACACAGGATTGCTGAAACTCATGCAGTTACATGTGGCCATACNGGTGGGGGGGGGAGGGATAATACCGAAATTTCTGATGGATGGGAAAAATTTTGTTCTTCACACTTTTTGTTAAAGCAAAACCTTATACATCCTGGAACACAAAGGCAAGTGGGTAATTGTTAAACTGTTATAATTATATCGTTTTATTTTACACTTATAAATTAACATTATTCCAAAAATATTGATTTTCTCTTGCTCACGATATTACTGAGGTTTAGGTTCAATTCATACGGTCATTCCACGCTGTTAAAAATACTGATCTATGTATACCTATGCATAGTGTAACCGTATAATACATGAAACAGTAATCTTGTTTGCGGGGCATAGCCTTGTGAAAATAACCTTCTTGTGAGCAGGATATGGACATAATATAAACTTTTTTTTAAAAGAAAAAAAAATTGGCTTAACGTTCCTTTAACATCTAATGGTCATTCAAGGCGGGGGTTTTACCCTCCACTCGCTGGAAACATGCAAACCAGCTGCCCACATTGATCTCACACAGCCTGGGTTGGGCCGGAAAAAACCAGCATCACGAGGATGCAAACCCACGACACCCATATGGTACAACCTCGCTGGACGTTGATCTAATGGGAACTGGTGTATTCAACGTGCCATAGACGCTGGCTATAACTTCCAAAACGAAATCGATTTTAAATGATCATAAGAACAATTTACAGCGAACCCCATGTTTTTAGCTTAAAATATATATATATTTAATAGAAACACGTTCTTTCTTTCTTGAAGGGATATGTCATATCCCCAAAATCGGTGTACTGCTCAAATTAGGCAGTCTTATCATATCAGTGTATACTGTATACCAAATGTAGCCACCGAGTGCAGCAAGTTTGTGTAAATACAGAAAATTTGGTGAAGCAGATTTTTGAAATCCTGGATAGCCTTCCTATCCAGGATTTCAAAAATCTGCTTCAAACCAAAGATGAGAAAAGTCATCAGCTAAATGTTCCTATGGATACTGTGACATCCAAAGTTCTGGCATGGTAGATTTAAGAAAAGCAACACCGAGCCAAAAATAGAATTGGGCAAGGGTGAAGTTAAAGAAAGAAGAAGAGCATATAGCAAGTGCAGGTGAAATGATACTGTATCAAAAATAAACACAGAAATAAAGATAAGTTTTAACTCAACAAAAAAATGATCACGATAATGTCACTTGAACTTTCCGATCACAAGAAGAAGAATAAGACAACTAAAAGAACATTATTCAGCAAATCAATAATAACAATGTATAATATTTTGTTGACAGGGAGCCACCAAGATGTTCAAACATGAGAAGAACATCAGACTAAAACAAAAGAACATTTCATTTTTTATTAATTAAATAATAAAAATATTTTGCATTCATTAATTAATATTAACTTTTAAAGGTTTCAAGAGAAAAATAAATGGCACAATGTTTTCTCCTAAATGGATTTCTTTGGTCAAACTGGTTTCGTACGAGCGCTCTTTACAATTCGTTAATTAATATTGATAAAAAGTGGCAAAAGTGGCCTTCACGACGTAGGAGGGAATTTTTTAATTTGATTTTTGGGGAGATATTTTTTGTAACGATTCCAAAAGCTCATTATTGAAATAACACACCAAAATGTAATATATAAAATGTACAGAAAAAAATCGTAAAATAATAAATAATATTTTAAAAGACAAGAATATCGATTCGACAAATATGACCCGTCACTTCAACGATATGGAACGTTGAGTCAGCATCGAACTGACGCTGATAGTCAGACTACTATTGAAAGCATGTCACCTGATAATAATGTATTGTCTTTTTAAAAAATAAATTGAACAATTTTTTAGGATCAGTTTCTATAAACACGTCTGTTTGTCTGTCTGTTCGTTCCATGATAACTCCCAAACGCCTTGTAAGATTTGGATGAAACTTGGTATGGAAATTCAATATGTTCATGGATTCAGATGATTTAATCCGACGCCCTATTGGGCCAACTAGTGGCTCATGTCGGCCTATTATTTCAGTGAAGTCTCCACGTCTGTTCGTTCCATATTAAGCCCTGTAAGGTTTTGATAAAATTTGTTATGGAAATCCAATATGTTTATGGATTCAGATGATTTATTCCGACGCCAAATTGGGCCAACTAGTGGCTCATGGCTGCCTATTATTTCAGTGAGGTCTCAACGTCTGTTTGTTCCATAATAAGCCCTCTAAGGTTTTGATAAAATTTGGTATGGAAATACAATATGTTTATGGATTCAGATGATTTATTCCGACGCCATATTGGGCCAACTAGTGTCTCATGGCGGCCTATTATTTCAGTGAGGTCTCCACGTCTGTTTGTTCCATAATAAGCCCTGTAACGTTTTGATAAAATTTGGTATGGAAATATAATATGTTCATGGAGTCAGATGATTAATTCCGACGCCCTATTGGGCTAACTAGTGGCTCATGGCGGCCTATTATTTCAGTGAGTTCGCCACGTCTGCTCGTTCGTGATAACTCTTGAATATCTTGTTGTCCGACTTTAATGAAATTTCAAATCAATATTCATTATTTCTATTGTAACAATTTTCTATTTTTCGACATACCACAAATTCGATCCCAAACACCTCCCCAGAGGGGATATAGTTCGATACAAACTCAGCCATAGAGACGACGGTTAATGCCATTTCATTGTACCACCGCAATAAATTCACAAAGTCACTAACTGATTAACATGTATTGTCAACATCCATTAAGATCGCTCCTCAGATCTATTTGGAAGACGTCTCTTTCAGTGTCTGGTCACGATATGGCCATTCAAATTTAATACTAGTTCATGTTTTATCAAACCAAACTAGATATTCAATGTTTGGTGTTTGGTATGGTAGGGTAATTTTGGTTTATTATTTTAAATAATGAATCTTTGGAATATACTGTGAAAATAAATATAGCTCCTCAAAATTTGAGTTTCTATGTTTGAGGTTACGTAGAATACAAAATAATATATTTTTTAATACATTATTTTCTTACGTCTATGTGGGATATTTCCATTCACCTAAATTTACTCTTTTTTGTTTCGTTAAGCCATATTTGGGTCTAGTTGACCGTAGTATAATATAAAAATTATTATTCCTTGGTTCTATGACATTGTTTTATTTGACACATCCACTAAATTTAGAATATTCTTCCCATCTATTTGTATGGCAGAAATATCTTTAATATTGATAATTATACAAAAATAGTTATGAACTCATAATGATAGATATGGCAAATCTAAGGTGAATCTATCGGTATAAAATATAGCTTATATCAATCCGTTTCCCACGGCAGGAAAAAAATAAACCTAGGGACNATATTAAGTTCCCCTGTGTCGTCTCAATCATATTTTTCGGTCCTGTAAATTCCATACAAACGTTTTAATGTGAGAGAGCAACTATCATGGACAATAAAGAACAATCAAGACACAAATAAATTTATATTTTTTTCAATTTTTTTTTATTTTATTTTTCATTAGAAACTTGGATGTTATAATTACTCTAGCTAATAAAATTACCTTCATAAATTCAAAGAACACATTCATCATTCGAAGAATCACAAAACAATATACCTACCATCAATCAAGTTTTTGGCCGGCAATGTTAACTCTCTTTTTTTAATGTGTATAGTATAGGGTGCCACACGGAAACCGGACAAATTTTAAAATGGCTATAAATTTGACAAGTATAACTCGAAAACGGTTTGAAAATTTCTGATAAATATTAAATACCTACCTTTAGAATGATATTCAATATAATCTCAAGTATTTTATGAAGCAATACGAAAGGGCGCATAATTTCATGTGCTCTCTAAAATCGGATAAAATAATATGAGCGCCCTGTTCGAAAGTGAAAAAAGCGCCCCCCTCAACCTTCTGCTTTATCGATATTGAATAAGTATAATATTTTTTTTAATTTTTTTATTTCATAAGAAAATTCAGAAAAGAGCTATAAGAAAAAGTCACATATTTCTCATTAATAACTAACCATTTTNATCCGCACATGCTATGCACATGTCTCCAGAGGGAGACGAAACATGACAGCTCTATTTATAAGTTTTTTAATGTAATCTTAATTGACATATTTTTATTAACTGTACAAATGTACAACCCATGTGTATTTAATTGTAAAATTTCCAAAAAAAAAAAATTTGGAAGAGTAATAACATNAAACATTTTGAAAAAGTAATAACTTTTTTAAAAATCAAATATAAAATAAACTAGAACAGTACAGTTTACCAAATACAGCGATTGCTACTTTGCTCCTAACTCTTCCATTTGTTTGAACATTGTATTCCAATGGTTTCATCTGAAATTTGGTTCGTCTAGTGATGCTCTCCACGGTTCTTTTTAGGGTAATATTTTGTGGGCGATGATTTTATTAAATAAAAACTAAGGCGCCAATCATATAAAATTATGAACGTTTAATTGGAAATTAAGATTTTGACAGAATTGAAGTATTGTTGTTTGAGACAATGCAAGAAGGAAATGAACCAAATTGTACTAGATTAAGAAGAACGCTTACTGGTTTGGGGTCTGTTTGAAACAAAGGGAACTCTGGGCCCATGATACATCCAA
>CM022877.1:7266891-7283114 GCA_012654025.1 Pachypsylla venusta
ATTTTTTTTTTTTTTTTTCTCGTAAAATACCTGATCGTTGATTAAATAAAGCCCAGGTACACAGAAGTAGATTTGTCCTGACGAGAAGCGATCTAGCGGTCTACGATATCGGTGGCTTCAGTCAGTCGTGATCCTTTAGTCTATCATGAGCTCCCTACAAGGCAAAGAGCTCATGCAATTAGGTGTTATTAGCTTTTGCGAATGAAATCAAACAATAAGACAAGAACATAGTACATGAAATAAATAAGAAGTCACATTTTAAAGATACGGCTATTTTCGAATAATTTCAATAAACAGCATTTGACTATGACTGCGGTCGTACACGTGTACTGAACAGAAAGGGCGGTGACTTGCAATTTTATGCAACCGGATAGCACGTCGTCGCAAAAAATCATACGTCTGACAGATATAATGCAACAGTGTTTAAAAACCGCCTATCCTTTTTGGTCAGATAACACTTTGCACCGCAACAGACCCCGTTCCGTGAGCCCCGCGCCTAAATCAGATTGATCGAAGAATGATTATCAGATGTTTGATCAAAAACCCCAATGCGCAATGATTATGAGCATTGAGGTCCATTGAGAATCTATGGTATATTATGTCCACACGCAATACAACTAAGCAGTCCTCCTAGTCTAGTGGGTATCACACGAGTTCAATTCCTTGCGGGGTCAGAAAATTTTCGAGCTACTACTTGTGATTTCGGAATGTACTCAGCCTCGTGAGGATAATTGATGAACTACTTTAATGTTAGTAGCGACCAGTGGAGGCATACCAGGGTAAAAAGAATTGGTTTTGTAGAATATTTAAGATATTATTACTACATAAGGAACTTAGTAATGCTGTGATACCCACAAAATATTGTAAAGAGGCGCCTGTGCCTTACATTCACAATTCAACTCTCAAATTATGTTCAGAATTTTCTCCATTCTTAATATTATCTCTCACATTTTGGGAACCTCTTTCGTTTGGTTTTCTCCTTTCCCCTGATAACCTTTTATCAGTTTCTTTTGTTGTTAACCAAGGAGAAGTGCAATAACAATAACATTAACAATAATGTTAGCGCCATAATGGACACTGGATGGATATAAGTTTTAATGGTAGTTTCTAGAAGTACTTATTACTGTAATTTCCTAATGTAATGTCATCTTTGAGTGATTGTCTTAATATTTTTGGAGTCAATTACTATTTCAGTGGAAAAATAAAAATAACTAGTTTTTATAGTTTCCAATTTAATTTTTTCAGAAGATGCGCTTCTGTCCAAGTTATTTTTATGGTAAATCCCTAAAAGAAGTTCCTTCTGAGAATCCAGCCACCATACAAAATGTTTTGAAGTTCCTTGAGAAAAATAATTTCTTAAAAATGTTTTAATTTTTTTTATATATATTTTTCCACGTATGGCATTGTACTGTTTGGATACTAATACTACGATATGCTGAGTATGTAATAAATAAATAAATACAATCTAACTTTTATTTATTTATTTTCAAAATTACTTACCAACAATTTTTCCACTACACAGATCTTTACTAGTATGCCGTGCTGGAAACCATCTTCTACGGAAATTAAATGTCCTCTTCTAAAGGAGTTTTCTTATGTTTTACTTATTTTGATTTACTAGCTATTTTGTTTGCCGTGCTTCGCTACGGATACAAAATTCAACAACCATTTCGAATCTTTTTTTTTTTTTTTTCAAATTTGGCTTAACATCTCTTTAACATCTATTAGTCATTCAAGACGGGAGTTTTACCCTCCATTCGCTGGAAACTTGCAAACCAGCTACCCACATTGACCTCACCCAGCCTGGGTTGGGCCGGAAAAAGCCAACGATACGTGGTGTTCCCAAGCGGTCACCCATCCAAGTACTGACCACGCCCGACGTTGCTTAACTTCAGTGATCTGACGGGAACTGGTGTATTCAACGTGGTATGATCTTTGGCTAAATTTCGAATCTTAAATGTCAAATTTAGATCTTTGGTTGTACTTACACCTGTAATGTCATCGGCTCCTATTTATAAAAATCAAAATTTTTCACCAGGATATTATTTCGAAACAATTTTGTATCGAATTTCAGCTTACTCGTGGTAAAAACCGACTGTAAACATAGGGAACATTGAAACATTTCAAAATTTTTGGTGCTTTTATGTTATCTTTACTTTTCCCAGAAAAAAAAAATTGTTTTTTGCGGTAACTCACTTCCCAACGAACTCTTATTATTTACTTACATACTAAAATGAATCTTGTCAAATTTCAAGCCTGTAGGTTTTGGAAATTGCGTTTTTTAAGTGGAAATTGCGCTGGCAAATTGCGTTTTATAATTTCAAATTCATTTTTCCAAATTGTTAAATTTTTCAATTGTAGGTACCAGAGGCATTGAAAGTAAGAAGGTAGATAGGTATTATATTGAAATGAAATTCATAAAAACATTCTTGCACAATACTCGTTTTATTTATACGTGCGTACCTACTACGTATAATTATTATATCTTTGCCTTTTGACTTGCAAAACAACCAGTTCTCTGAACAATACTTGACTCGACGTTTATCTTTCAAATCTGACATCTAAGAATCAAATTGTACCTCTACTCTTATTTTAATATTCGCAATTTGTTTTGATCGCCTGATTGGAATATAATTTCAAAATTAACTCGTGGGAACACATTTAATAGATCAGTTTTGTATAACGTTATATGTTTTCATTGAGTGTCTACAGGGTGGGGCTTGACAGTTGGAATGTGTGAATTTTTGAATAATATGAGATTGTGCTGAACTTCAAAACAATTTATTGAATTTTTTTTTTTTTTTATTACTAATATTTTATTTACACGTTCTATATTGATANTGGCATTTTTTTATTTTGAAAAAATCTAATCAAATAATTAACTTTTTTCTTATAAAAATAAGAAAACAGAATCAATTATGCATTTTTTTTTCTTTTTCATCTAGGACTAGCACCCTGAAAATGAAGGTGATGTTGTTATTGTTGTTGATGATGTTGTTGTTGTTTTTGGTTTTGTTTTTGTTGGTGGTGGTAATGATTTACACCTTACAAAATTACATAAGTCATGCATAAAAAAAAAGACATTTAGGGGGGGGAGGCTGGACCCCATGGACCCCCCTGGCTAGGGTCTTGTGGCCTTATATTTATTATGTTTCTTTTTTTGCAGCAGATTCATGGTTGCAAAATGCGACTGTGTCAAAGGGTCTACACAGTTCACATCCCAGGCGAGGATTTTTCGCCTCTCTCATGCAATATTGGTACACCAGGCCTCTTTCCATCAACTCGAAAAATAATATTTGGCTCTTACCTCAAACTGATATCACGGAGGCTTGTGATCTTACAGTGTTTTATTAATTGTGCTGTTACGAAATATACTGTCTGCACTCCTCTGACAACTACGTATGTCCGTGGAAACCGAATCCATCCAATATAATCCCACACCTTTTACAGTTGTACATAGACACGTATGGATTCATTGTTTAGAAACATTAGGTAAAAGGTTAGGATTTGGAACAGCTCACAACCAGGCCCCTGAAAAGTTATTTTGGAGGTCCAGAAATCTTTATTTTCTCAATGTCAGATGGGAATTGCAGCAGAGAACTCTTAATACCCTCTCTTTTGATCTGTTGAGAAAGGTTGGTTAGAACGCCGTGACTAATGGATCCTCACTCTCGTAAAGCCCCCGCCATATGACATAGTTCAGACTCGTGAATTGGAATTATATTATTTACGAGTACTTCCACGCCATACGCAGATCAATTTTTGAAGCGGCCAATTTTTGTTATCATACTCAAATTAGTTTAAAAAATAACAATAAAGATGTTGAAATGGACATACATATAGTTCTTTATTTTTCATACCTTATCACGTGTCAGACATGACTTATCACGTGTCAAACATGTTTTCCTTATTAAGTACGGAACCCTATACATGTAATTAAGACTTGGACTGAACCAGTTTTAATTTTCTATTAATTTTTTCTCTCTCTCTCATATGCTGCAAGAGACAAAGATTTGTGAAAGTGAAACTGACGATTCTTGGTAAGTAGATTCTCATTCAAGTACTTTAGCATCTCCACTAACTGGAAAGATCAGGTCGAAAATTGAATGGACAAAATTGATTATTTCATCTTCCTCGCTTTCTTATTCAGGAAAATGTCAAATTTTTTGGTAAACTTTAGTAAATCCCAAAGGAAAATAACGCAATGTGCGGGTTTTGGGCGTTTCACAAAACTCAGAGGCGTCAAAAATACTATTTTCTCGTATCTTGAATATTAGGAGAATGTCAACTGTCTAAATGTATGCAATGTAACAGATTTAGTGTCTAAATTGTGTATCACGAATGATTTTACCCATTAAAGAGCCATCTTGATAATTCATTTAATTTTAGTCTCGGAGAAATAGCTTTGATTATTTGGGTTTCCTGTTCTAAATATCAGGGACTATTATTTTCAAGTGCTCCACAAAACTTCAAAATTATAAATGGAACATTGTTGAATCCTGAAATTTATTATTTCATTATGACTTTGTACCTAGTCACAGGAGAATTAGGTGACTAATTTCGTGTAAATACAGAAGTTTTGGTGTTAGAAGACACATCCAGGCTTTAAAAAACTGAGCTTCAAATCAAATATGGAAAGTAATCAGCTATTTGAAAGTTTCTACGCTTGGCTCTTGATAACGTGTAAAGAAAGAATATAGCCAAAGCGAAGAGTATGGACAGTAGAGAAGGTTGTGGCAAGGAAGGAAGGGCAAACTTCAAATAGAATTGGGAGAAAGTGAGGCCAAAGAAGAATATCCTAGGAATAGTGTATTTCTGCGATTTCTGATTCAGAATCCTAAATGCATCAAATGAGCAGATGGGAGCACCTTCCAATTATTTCTCAAAATTATGAAATCTTCCGCAAAATTTCCATATTCATAACAAAGGTTTTTGAAATTTAATTTTTACTTTCTCTTCCTATAGAAGATAAAGTTTTGTAATCGTGCATAAAATTTGGACAAAATTTTTTATCTCACATCATTTTTGAAGTTTGGAAATATTTGGAGCCATGGGCTCCAAAAGAACGATATTTTCAAGTTTGTTCGAGGAATAGATCATGAAAAAGAACATTAACCCTTCGAAGATTTAATAATCTCATCCACAACCGCCATGGAGTTGGCGCGTTGTATTCTCGAGTTCAGCAAAGGGTATAGCTAAAGGGAAAAGTAGACACAGAGGAGAAGGTTGTGGCATGGTATAATTAAGGAGGGCAATGCAAAGAATAGATAAAGGCGCAGATAAAGAGAACAGTAGGCACAGAAGAGAAGGTTGTGGCATGGTATAATTAAGGAAGGCAACGCCAAGAATAGGTAAAGGTGCAGCTAAAGAGAACAGTAAGCACAGAAGAGAAGGTTGTGGCATGGTATAATTAAGGAAGGCAACGCCGAGAATAGGTATAGGTGCAGCTAAAGAGAACAGTAGGCACAGAAGAGAAGGTTGTGGCATGTTATACTTAAGGAAGGCAACGCCGAGAATAGGTAAAGGTGCAGCTAAAGAGAACAGTAGGCACAGAAGAGAAGGTTGTGGCATGGTATAATTAAGGAAGGCAACGCCGAGAATTGGGAAATGGTGCAGCAAAAGAAGAAGAACTAGCGATAAACTTATTCCATTTTCATATTTACTCAAAAACAACACTACTTTTTGTCTTTTTCAAAACTTAGCTACTCATCCCCGCGATGAAAACAGAGAAGCTGTTATTAAATAGGTTTGCTTCCCAAAGAAACTCCAAAACAACTTGATGAGAATCAAGTTGTCAGGTAAGTAATCTAACCTTCTGTTACATATTGTGGATAACCCTTTATAAGGAGCCACCTTTTTCAATCATTTTAACGCGATATGAAATTAATAATATTATATAGAAACTTAGAAATATTTATCTGTAACAAAATGATATGAAAATTGAAACATATCAAACCCTAATCTTAGGAACTCCAACGTTCAAGATGTACCTACCGAGGCATGTAATTATTATTCAAATAGGCATCATAATTGTGAGCGTTCGATTCTGTACAAGACAGTTTTATTTAATTTTTAACAATTATTTTGTCATATTTCTCAAATTTGGGAGGATATATTTAAATATAATATTAAGGTTTTGGCTATCTAATGTTAGCTTGGAATATAATATTTTTTTAATAATTTCAGCTAAGGCGGCTCAATGTTGAAGAATAATATGATCCACCGCTCAGGTGGACTCGTCTCGTTATGATATCACTCTCAAGTAACATATCTCAATCTTAACTATAACTTATTTTCACTGTGAAATTCAGTAAGTCATCATTGGATTGGACGAAACTACGACTTAAAAATCTGGTGTAAACATCACTTGACTTTCCTTATTTATAAAAAAAGAAGAAAGTATTGCAATGGGCCGAAATTTTCGATGTCGAGTTTTCAATGCCAAAACACGATTTGAAGTCCCAGAGCATATATATAATTCTAATTATATATATTACACTTCAAACTAAGCTGTATTTTTCAATTTCTTATATGGAATTGATATGAATTGGCAAAAAATTTCAAGTTCTAGCTCTTTTCATTCTGATTTTAGGCGGAACCGCCAAAAAGCGGCCTTCAACCGCTAGTCAGCGGCCAAAAATATATTAAACTTTGACCTAAGTTGTATTTTTCAACCGCTAAAAAGCGGCATAAAACCGCCAACGGTATATTCAATTTCCATCAAAAGCTTATTTTGCCGTTCTTGGCATAAAACTGACATACATACCCAATTTTAACTCTCTAGCACTCGCTTTTCTTGAGATATCTTGTTCAAAGACAAACACACACACGGACCAATGGCTGAAACTCGAGATTTGGGCTCTGGGAAGCGCAAAACGTGTTTTGGCATTGAAAATGTCAGCCCATTACAATACTTTCCTTTTTATAGGATAAAGAAAGTAAAAATAATAATATACCAGATCTATTCTCGATGTGTGAGAGAATGAAACACCTAAAAAAGTGTGGGATTTGTAGACACAAAAAATACGGCAAGAGTGACAATATATTATAAGCAATACGGCGAACGTGACAATGTAAAATATTATTAGAAATACGGCAGACGAAACACTTGTAATTTAAACTTAGTCCAAGTTATTCATGCGTGAAACATTCGTTCACATATAAAATTAATGATTAAAAAATTGTATTCTCTTGTAAAATACAAAAGAGAATTATTTCCAAACTTTGTGCTTTAAAATATAATTCATAAACTTTAGGTTAAAATCAAAATACAGGGTTTGTTTGGTTTCCTATTGCAACACTGTTCAGCGTGAAATACCTACCCTCCAACTTGTGTAAAACTCACACCGCTTTGTCACTAGCAAGTTTTTTGACGTCTTGCACATACATTTAATTTAGACTGTTTTCCCACTTTTTCTGTGCAGATAAATGACACTGCATAAAATAAAATATAAGAACGTAACGTCTATAACCATTTAACAACAATTAGTCAATTTATTTGTCCAACTCGTGGAACTTCTAGTCAGCTCATTGAGAACGAATTTTAGCCCCTTTTAATTCTCAAGTACAAATGTTTTCGTCATAGGGTGAGCTAAGGAGACTTCCCTCAATTTTTGTTCTTAACTATATTACAATCAATCGGTCATCTGTATTACAAGTGATGATGGCCCATACGAAGGATTGAGGTTTTAGGAAACCATTTCCTAGAAAGATCTCACTTTTCCTATTTGTCTATTCCGATTTTCTTTTGCCTATATTAGGATGGGTCGAAAAACACAATTTTTTTTTTATAAATATTTAAATTTTTTTTATAAATATTTAAAAACGGACCAAAACTGACCACTAAAAGTACGACGTCCTGCGGTCCCCGTATAACATTATGATATCCTGAACACAGGGCCGCAGACAGAAAATCCGGGCCAGGGTGAAAATATACGGGCCCCTCTGTTATTCTTTCATCTAAAATCATCGTACGGACAGTAATAATAGTAAAAGTAGGGAATTCACTTATTTGATGTGAAGAGGCGTGTACGCTTCTTTCTGGCAACAAATAATTCGATAATCATATGTTAATGTTTACGAAATATACCAATATTTATGCTTGCTGTACAAGCTGAAAGGTAGCACTATATTTTAAAATCAGTGACCTGCAACAGCCATTGTCCCCTTATTAGCCCACTATCGCAAAACATTTTAAGTTGATATTCTTATTATTCAGAAAAATTTCATTATGATAATTTTCTCACCGGGCCTCTTAGGAAATCTTGGGCCAGGAGGGATTCCCCCCATTTCCTCCCCCTCTCGTCGGACTGCCTGAACGACGCGCACATATCATATCTAAGTCAGTATCTAATATCACCCTGTATAATTCATACGAACAGTAAAGATATGTGAGAGGAAGGGGGAAGTACATGAAATAGTTGACAAAGATCGTCGCAAAGTATACGCCGCCCCGGAGGGTAAGGACATTAATTAAAATTAGCCTGAATATAATTAGTTAAGGAATGCTTAATGCAAGGCCCCTTCAAAAACTTTCTAGAAACCTTACCTGAGTAATGGCACTAATTTATTCCCTCCACCGCTTTCCCATTTTGTTCATTTTACATCCTCGAGCACGTCCTGAAGAATAAGTTTCGTCCAGGGTTAAGTTTAGTATATTAATTACATCCCCTCCCCCTCCACGGCCCAACCCTCCGGGATTCCATTTCGTAATCCCAGGCTGTTATACTATCTCATCTTTCATGTTTAATCTAACGGCCAAATTAAAAATATTTGGATAACACGATTAGATCTGCCACATCAATGATGGCACCATCGTGATAGATGGTAGCCAGATCTGTGACTGGGGCTTTAATAATAAATCATAAGATCACGGACCGAAATCATCTACCCATTTGTCCATAATTTTCAATCTCCGGGTGTGTCTGTTAGGAAGATTTGAATTTTGGATTGGTTTTGTAAGGAGGAGAATAGAAATGGTATATTAATTGTTTTATGTTTGGGCGCAGAGATCATTATCATGAAATTGGTTGAACTTTGGACCATTGACTGTCAGAGTGATGGCAACGCGATGACTTTGAGTTTCAGAAATATATTTCAATGATAAAGCTATCTTTAATTCATGTTTCCGGGCAACAAAATGAAGAATAACTTTGAAAAATTGACTGTCAGAGTGATTGCAACGCGATAACTTTGAGTTTCAGGAATATATTCCAATGATAATGCTATCTTCAATTCATGTTTCTGTGCAACAAAATGAAAAATAACTTTGGCTCCTTTACTAACTTCATATTCTCACAATCTTCATCCCCTCTCCTGCTGATACTGTACCTACCTGAGACATTATTCTAATGTGTTTCTCATTTATCATCGTCCTGTTGGACAATATTTCAGTGGTTTCCCTTTTAAACTTGTCTCACTAATATGGCATACTCCTTTTATACTGAAGTGATCTGCTGCAATTTAATCGGCGCTGCGAAGAGTAAAAATGATAAAACATTTCACGTACTTTTAACTACCAAATGATAATTGTCTTTTTTACCATAGACGCTTTAATCTATAGGCCTTTCGAGGGAGGTACAAATCATTGGTACAATAGATTTACAGTAGGAATAAAACTAAATACCTAACCGAACTACTAACTTATTTTGAATTCCATTCATAAAATAAAAGATATTAGCTGACTGTAGGGGATTTGCGGATAAGTAATCAACAAACAAGGCTAGTAAATGCTAGCTACATTAAAGAGCAAGTATCGAACTGAGTATTTGCTACAGAGGCCCTTCGATTCAAATCTGGATGATAATTTTCAATAATGAACCTTTGAAATTGTCTCGAAAAAAATACACAACTCACCCTAAAAATTTGATATTTTTGTATTTGATTGTTCTACCAAGTGACCTAAAGGTTTTCTCTCTTTGGCATTTTTTTTTTTTTATCAATCAATCGATTGTTTCCTCATTGTGTCCGATGTATGAGACTACGGCTCAGTTGGTTGTCCAAGGGAATGTGGATGTTTATGTGCCCCAAATTTTAATAACATTTCTTGCACACTGAATGAAATGCAAGTTCGTTCAGAACTCCAGTCAACTAAATATGTAAATCTGTGTGCTTTGTATGTAACTAGAAGTTAAGGGGTTGTCCGTTCCTATACCACATCCCAAACGGTAGGAGACAGCGAAATATTTAATGGAATGGACTCTTAAACATCATGAGTGTACCGGTGCGAACGACCTGTTTTAACACAGCAGTTAAAGCGCCTATTTGGTAAAAAAACATCATGAGAATATTATCAGAACTAAAAAAGGTCAAATTATTTCATAGAGCTACTACGAGCAAATTTTCAATTTATTGACCAAATCACAGTCCGATATATAAAACTTTGTCACGACACCATAATAAACTCAAAGACAGTAAGAATCACCGTGGCGGATTAGTTCATATTTGGAAAAATTTTGACCAGCCATTCAAAAATTTCAAGTTCGAAACAGGAATCGGGCAAAATAAAATTTTGAAAATTACTAAACACCCAAAACGGCCATGCCTCCAAGGCCTGTGGTGAAGCTACAATATACAGGATGGACATAAACAAAATTGTTCTTTTTAATTTTTCTTCCATGCATAGCATAATTACAGCAGATATAAAATGTAATTGTACAGCAAATTATGATTATTTAAGGAGGTTATGTAGCTTCCCTAAACTAATAAATTACTTGAAAGTATCTTTAAACAAATATGCAGCAAGAGACACACTCATCCCTTGTCCAACAAGGTGTATGAATAATGACCGAGTATTTTCTCTCTACTCAAAGAGTTCTCACAATTAATAGTGACCTTTATAAAAACAGGAACACTTTTAGGTTTGAGGAAGAGAAAAAGGAGATGCATTTCACGGAGCAGGACAAATTCTTGGGATTTTAGTAAAAAATTCATTTGAAAGGGACATAACTAAATATCTAATTCGCTACTTATGTGTTTCGCTTGATAAACCTGGTTAGACATTATATTCATTTTTGACATCTATCTACAGAGGCACTTTCATGAACTTAAGAAATATTTGCCAAAAATTCTAAAAAAAAATCAACATTTTTTTACTTGTAAATAAAGTGTCATTTCAAAATGGGAGGCAGGTTCCTTAAAACTTCCATTTTCCAAAAAAAAAAAGTTTTTTTTCTGGCATTTTTTTATTTTGAAAAAATCTAATCAAATAATTAACTTTTTTCTTATAAAAATAAGAAAACAGAATCAATTATGCATTTTTTTTTCTTTTTCATTTCATTGTTTATTCATTATTTTTTTTTTTAAAAAAAAAATATCAAGAAGAAAGATAATAAAATTAAAGAAAATATTTTTAATTCATTTCAGGGACGATCATTTGTTAATTCCAGGAACTTATATTCTCAAAAATTGAGATGAGTTGACGTAGAACAATTTCTGTTTTTTAACGTTAGAAATCAATTGATCAACAATAGCGAATAAGCCATATTTATTTGCATGGTACACAAGAAATTGACTGCAGACATTAAAGAAAATGTTCTTTGATAATTCTGGAACCAGCTGACAGCCTGCGAAAAAGAAATCCTGTTCCTTCGGTGTCATTCTCACGCTGGCATCAGCGAAAATGGGATTACTAATCCTTTATACCTCAAAAACTAAGGGTTATTAAACTTTTTGGTACCGCGCCCCCTTTTCTTGAAATGAAAGCCTCCCACGCCCCTCCCCTTTACATTATAAATTATGAATGGGTATGGGTTTGCTGAATGCTATCTCATTGAAAACGCAAATGTGTTGCTGAATGCTATCTCATTCAAAACGCTAATGTGTTGCTGAATGCTATCTCATTCAAAACGCTGAATGCTATCTCATTCAAAACGCTAATGTGTTGCTGAATGCTATCCCATTCAAAACGCTAATCTGTTGCTGAATGCTATCTCATTCAAATTTTCTAAACATTCTGTCCAATAAAATTCCTTTTGTAAAAAAATTGTGGACATAAGTTTTAACTAAATGATAATAATTGATCTTGTCATTATTCAACTGGTCTCGCGCCCCCCTTGGCTTGCCTTCACGGTTCCCATGAGGGCGCGCCCCCCACTTTGGGAACATCTGTCTTAAACATTGTTTCGCAATTAACTTTAAGGCCTTTATTAAAAACTATTAAACTTCCCTGACTTTTGGCCTTTATCTTTGGACGCGGTCCCTATGATCAAATTGAAGTCATTCTTCCATATAATTCTGGTCTATCAGCAATATTTGGAACAAGTCGTTTTGACCCGGCAGAGCCACACTAGATCGACACACTCTTATCTAAAGACAGTTAGCCAACACTCGTGTTCTTGCGGTGAGATTCTCAGCGTACAACATATATTCCTTTGTTCCTTACCTGCCAATATTCACCCATTTTGATTGCTAACGCAGAGAGCATTGATTCTGTTTTTATGTACCTAAAACTAAATGGAAAAAAATAGGTAAGGGGACTTAACCCAATACTAATATAAAATTTTCGTTCCACTTTAAAAAGTTCCTGTTAATGTTAACTTATTAGTAGATTCTTTGAATAATTTAAAAACTACTTAGATTTTTTTTATTAAAAAAGGTAATAAAAAAAGATAATGCTAAATTTTTTTAAAAGAAATACATTATTATAATTATTATGTAGGTACTTACTTTAGATTCAACCCGGAAGTGCTCATTGTAAATTTTAGAATAGGTACATACGTATTTCTTAGATTGATTTGTGATTACAAGTGTTGCACCCCAAATGGGCACAATATATATTTAATTGAATTCATTTTATTTCGATTATATTATCCTGGATCAAAATTAGAACTTAGAATTATTAGAATGAGGTGTTATATGGAAGAAAGCAGAGAAATTGAAAATAGAAGCAAGAAAATAGAAGATTTTTTTGTGACGATTTAAAAGGTTCAATGTTGAATTTAATACCCCTTACCTTGGGTTGTGAACCTCATAGATTATGTGGGTCTTTGGATGGTCTATGAAGGACACCGTCTTTCTCTCCACTGTACGGACACCAAATACGTTAAGGACAGTCCCTCTTATCTTGGGCTGTGAACCACATAGCTAATGTGTTGCTTTGTCATGGGTTTTCCATGACCATAATAGAGATGAATATATAAGGTAGGCCTGCGAGAGAGATGATTAAAACATAATTTATGTGAGGACAAGGCAGTGAACAGAATATTATGACATGGTTGGATCAAGAAGAGAAGCGCAAACTCGAAGTAGAATGAAGAAAGGTTCAATTGAAAAAGAAGATTGTAAAGAATATTGTAACAGCCGGATCAAGGAGTGAACCCAAAATAAAATTATATGAAATTAAAAAAGAAGACTTTGAAAATATTACGAGGAAGAAGTGAATAGAATAAAATCAATCATTATAATTTGGTGCTTGGTGCGAAAAGGGGCTACAAAAATCATTTCTCGCCAAAAGTTAATACCTACCACAGGTTTGGAGCAAGAGAGTCTTCTACACTCTACAGCCATTAATAGTGAAATCGTACACGACAGATTTGGTGCAAAAATGAGATATATTCTATAAATATAATATATAAAAAATATTTGCTATTGTAGAATCCAGGAGACAAATATAAATCCACATTAGAACTAGAAAAGGTGCAGTAAAATACCTACAAATATATTAGAACATTATTGGATGGCAGTGAAGAGAATATTGTGACATAGAACAATCATAGAGAGAAACGTCAACCAGAAGTAGAATTGGAAAATGGCGTAGTAAGACACGAAACAGTTACAACAATAAACATATAATTTATTTTAAAGTTTCATATTCCAAGTATCCAGGTTAATGCAATTTGTTATTGAATTCATGTTACTTATCTGTTGCTATCTTCTCTTATTGTTGTCCGCCAGATTGACGAGTGATGCCTGAGTCTGAGATATCGTGTCCAGTGAGGAATCACCCATCACTTATTTTGCATGCTTATAATTTATATTGTTATAATATTTAATTATAATTATTTTTGCATTGTTTCTCAATTATTTTTAACTTAAAGTTGTATTGCTTAACACTAGATGACTAGAATAATAATGGTATGACCCATTATGAATTGTGTAATCTTACAATTGGAACTTTACACCACTAATCTTGTCGGGCGCAAATAATGTACCTGACAATTTAAACGGTTTCTACTATTTTCCTTTTGATGATATATGTATTTATATTGATTGAAGTAAATGAATAATATAAGATCTAAACCGATATGGTTTTGTTTTGACTGTGTGTTAAGATGGAAGTTAACAAGACTGATGATGATGATCGACTAGACTGATGATGAATCGAATGATTCGAAACTAGTTTCTTTATAAAAAATTATAAATAGTTTTTTTGGTGTTTTGTTTTTATTTATTTAAAAGTTAACATGTGTTTTATACCTAATAGTTGTTTTAACTACTTTGTATTATTTAACAAAATTCCAATAAAGGCACATTTATTTATTTACTAATCACGAAATAAGTAGGAAAAAGACTTGAAAAAGGCTATGGGTGATAAAAAAACCCCTTTAGTACCTATTTATCATTTAGAAAGTAGTGCTGAATTATTCTAGTGTTAATATAAAATTATAATTAATTTATTTTGAACCGGAAACAACTTTTCTATTCTTCACGAGTAATTTAGCAGGATGGTTTTATTTGAGTGCTAAAGTTATAGTTCATGTGTATATAGCAATACCAACCTAATATTTAACAATGACCAGGGTGAGATTTACGCAACACTGTACGTGGAACCCTATACATCCGAGATTAGGCGACCAGGCGCTTTTCGGACAATAGAAGCTACATTTTGACATAGCGTGTCTCTGGAAAACGTGATATAAATAGACACTTTGGATGATGCCACTGGATATAAATTACAGTTTTCCCATTTCGAATGTTTTTCAATCGATGGGAAAAAAAACAAGCTACATTTTGACATAGCGTGTCTCTGGAAAACATGATATAAATAGACACTTTGGATGATGCCAATGGATATAAATTACAGTTTTCCCATTTCGAATGTTTTCCAAACGATGGGAAAGAACAAAATACATTTTGACATAGCGTGTCTCTGGAAAACGTGATATAAATAGACATTTTGGATGATGACACTGGATATAAATTACAATTATCCCATTTCGAATGTTTTCCAAACGATGGGAAAGAACAAAATACATTTTGACAGAGCGTGTCTCTGGAAAACGTGATATAAATAGACATTTTGGATGATGACACTGGATATAAATTACAGTTATCCCATTTCGAATGTTTTCCAAACGATGGGAAAGAACAAAATACATTTTGACATAGCGTGTCTCTGGAAAACGTGATATAAATAGACACTTTGGATGATGATACTGGATATAAATTACAGTTATCCCATTTCGAATGTTTTCCAAACGATGGGAAAAAAAAACAATCTACATTTTGACATAGCGTGTCTCTGGAAAACGTAACATAAATAGACACTTTGGATGATGACACTGGATATAAATTACAGTTATCCCATTTCGAAAGTTTTCCAAACGATGGAAAANTGTGTAATTAAATAGAGATGGAAAACGTAATATAAATAGAAACTTTTGATGATCCAGTGGCATGTGTAATTAAATAGAGATGTTCCCATTGTGCTCTCGTCAATCCTTTGACACTTCAGTACGCTTAGAATTTGATATGGTTCTGAGGGCACAGGCCAATTTTCAAGATTAGGTGTATGATTAGATTAAAAACTTTTGTAGTATTTGCTTCTTTTGAGTTCCATTCTCCATTGGTAGCCAGATGTATCTGGCTACCATCAGAAACGATGACCCCATTATTAAATGTGGGGTCATCGAAACAATGACCCCACTATAACAACGAACTAGAAGAAGAGATGAAAGGAGTTGATTAGGATGAGGTATTTGCCGATCAAGAATAGATGTCGGTCATTACTCCAAACTAGAAGAAGAGATGAAAGGTGTTTAATAGAATGAGGTATTTGCCGATCAAGACTAGATGTCGGTCATTACTCCAAACTAGAAGAAGAGATGAACGGTGTTGTATAGAATGAGGGATTTGCCGATTAAGACTAGATGTCGGTTATTACTCCAAACTAGAATAAGAGATGAAAGGTGTTGAATAGAATGAGGTATTTGCCGATCAAGACTAGATGTCGGTCATTACTCCAAACTAGAAGAAGAGATGAACGGTGTTGTATAGAATGAGGG
>CM022877.1:7284818-7310748 GCA_012654025.1 Pachypsylla venusta
GTATTCGAACTTCGTTTCGAGAAAATGAGAGAAATATGATAATAAATCTGACTCTTACATCATATCACCGGGGTACAACCGTTTAAACGCTATCAGAGCATACACATAGATTACATATTACCTACAGGTTTGTTAACCTATGTAGAACATGGGGAGTAGTATTGGGTGAGGTTCCAAAAAAATAAAATGCGTGTTGAAGACTGCTGAGTTTAGGCTGGGACCAGACCCAGCCAGCCTATACTACTCCCAGTAGTACGTCCAAGTGCCTACCCAACAAACTTGGTGTTTAATTCTATTATATTATATTGGCAATAACCGCTTTTTGTAAATTGTGCAAAAAATTGCCATACAAAAATCAGAAAATCGGCCGTAACTCGAAACAAGCATTGAAGCTATTTTAAAATAATAAACAATTTAATAGTTTTGATTCTATAAACATTGGTAACTGTGATACCGTAGAAAAGTCTATTTAAACATAAAATAAAGTATTTAAACAGCGAGGTTAATTTTTGCTTAACACAAGCCCTTTAAAGAACGCAGTTTTTTGATTTATTGTGTTAATCTCANTTGAATTTTCAACTGAAGAAAGCGTACTTAGTAAGGGCTGTCATGGTACATGAATATTGACGCTCTTTTTTTATATCACTCGTTTTTTTAATTATTTCGAAAAGTATTTTTTGGGCGGGGGTTATACTGCTACCCTTGACGTCTTTCTTTTTACACGAAGTGTTTTTTTCTGGGCACTTATAGAACGTAAAGCCCAGTTGGTATACTGACTGACTAATAAAATCAACGTACCTCCGCGATTTAAATTTTCTGGATTCCTCACAATCTATGGCCGGTTTTAGCCAACGGAAAAATGGGGAATACCCCTTTGGTATTTCTCAATTCTGTAAATCAGAGGAGTCTGCGATGCAAAAGTGTTCTGCAGTATAAGAAGTAATATGCTTGAGTAAAATATTAAACTTTCTAAATAGGAGCCATGCCCAGTATGCCCACCATGGGTTTGTTTCTAATAAAAATCCATAATTGAGAAGTACCACTTTGGGATGAGCGAGAAATCTGAAATTTAATACGAAGGTGCTCCGCTGTAATATCCTAGAGTAAAATATTAAACTTTCCAAATAGGAGCCATGCCCATTACGCGGGGTCGGTTTCACCAAATATCCATAACTGAAAAGTAACAAATCATGAAAAGCGAGAAAGATAAAAAAAACATTCAAAAATACTTTGTAAAATACTTCATATTTTGGTTCAAATGAAAAAAATCACTAGACTTTCTAACTGTAATATGGAATTCTGTTAGTAGTAGTGATCAGACCTTGTGGAAAACCACCGACAATGCGTGGATCGTTAAATACATAATAAAACATGAATAGATGTGATGCATAGATTTCAGGTACGCCCTCATTTCGCAGCGTCGCCTGTATCTCAGATTTAACTATACGAGTACTATTCTGAAACAAAAATCATCAGCATTGAAAATTATAAATAGAAAATTATCCCATGAAAATGGCGGCGAAATAGAAACAAAGGCACTACAATGCCAGTTCCTTTTTTTTGGGCACCAAAAAGTCACTCAGAAATGGAAATCAAACACTGCGAAGACAAGATGAGTATGCATCCGGAAACAAATTTCCTAATGTGTGAGAACAAACGACTGAAACACTTTTGAAAGATAACACCGCGGAATACATCGAAAATGTCGGTCCTTGGTTTTCTCATAGAATTGAAACTGTTCAGTATTAACAAAAAGGCATAATATGTTACAAACACTGTTCGTTTTTAACACAGTGGCTTGCCGTTTGGGTTCTAGAGGGTTCTAAAATGACCCCTTTTGAAATGGATCCCATTGAAATGGATCCCATGCTATCTCCAATGATAAGGTTTTGGCTACCAAATTTCATCAAAATCGGACTAATAATAAAGTCCGTAGATGCGCGTACGCGATTTTGCGGACGGACGGACAGACATTTTTTCTAGACCGGTTTTTTGGTATCTAGTCGTCATAATTCGTCCAGAAAAGCAAAAAAATACAATACTTTACTAACTTATATTGTAACCTAATTCACGCCTTAAAATAAATGTTATGTTGAAACTTTTTTTTATTTGTAGCATTTTTCCTTTTATAATGGTCTCATTCCTGAATTTCTGAAGTCGCACCTATGTACTCTGTATGAACTGTACTATGCAATACCTTCGTAACTCTATTTTGAATTTTAGAGATTTTCTTTCGATATTTAGGTATACCGAAATCATGCGCGGATATAGCCCTCTTGTTTTTTTTTGGGGGGGGGGCACAATTGNCACAATATACATAATAGAAAATTTGGAGGGGGAGGACTCGTAACCTAGAGGTTGGGGGTTTGAGTCCTGGGCAGTACTTTTTAATGCAATGTTTATCAAGGTAAGATATACCTAATTTGTTAAAAGCTGTAGAGATAACCACAAATATCTTTCATAAGAGTAATGTGCGATTTTATAAGCGTAATGATTTTTTATTTACGTATTTCTATTTAGTGTCAGAATTGGGAATTATTTAGGCCCCCNCCCCCCCCCCCCCCTCTCAATGGGATAAAAGAGAGGCGCATCACCATTCATTTGATTTTTCTTTAAATTTTTTTACGTGATTAGGTATAATGAAATTTGAGAAACAATGCCCGCTTTAAAAAACTGGGGGGCACGTGCCCCGTGCCCTCTCCTATATCTGCTCACGATCTACTGGTGTATTCCACGTGGTATGATCGTTGGCTAAAATGGGCTGTTAGATTAAAATTATGATTTGATTTTAATTTAGAGTAGCCATGGGAAAAAAGGTAGTTACTATAACTACCTTTTTTCCCATGGCTCTTGGTTAAAGTGCCTTCGTGCAGTTTCGCAGCTTAGTCTCAAAGACAAGGACGCATGTCGAGGGGGGGCTCCCCCCACCATGCGCCCTTGTCTTTGAGAATTATCAAAACTATTATGATTTTTCGAAAAAAGAAAAATCCATAACTCTATGTTTTTAATTTTCAATGCGATTTTTATAGTAACTACCTTTTTTTATGCAAGGTGTTCCAGAAGTACGGAAAAACGGTGACACCCTCCACCATCATATTTATGGTACATATATAAAGTAAAAAGAAAACAAATACTTAAGATATTATAGTAAAGTACCAAAAACTACTTAAAAAAATACCCAAGACTGATTGGTTTGCTGTGTGACATTGCAACCAGCCAAAGTATATTTTTCTCAAAATATATATTTGTTTCTCTCGTCGAGTTTTCCAGGCATTTTCGTAACATTAAATAAATACTGAAAAGCCTCTTTGATAGATGCAACGGCCCTATTAAAGTCGGAGTATTACCAGTTTCAACATATCCGGTAAGTCCTTCATAAATCACAACCGGTTCAATTCCATTTATTGGGTCTATCAGTGTATAACTTGTACCATAATATACATAATTGCCGTACCATAATTCGCATTTAAAAACACCTATAAAAGAAATAAAATCATAGTAAATAAATGTCCAAGCCAAAAGTGATTGAAAATGAAATTAATTAAAATTATAAATTATTAAAGAAAGAATTATTTCATTTTTTTTTTTTAAAAAAAAGGAGAAACATTTATTATTAACAATATATTTAATATTGTTAATAAAATTATTTTTCAAATTCAAAAAAGTAAAAAAAGCCAAAAGCGATATAAAAAAATCCAGAATTCGCTGACTTACCTACGATTTGTTTGGCCTCGAATTCTGGAACTCTCTCAGGTGAGTTTAGATCGATTGTATCAAGAAAATTCGATGGAACATTGGTATACACGGCTGCTATGTAAACACTGCTGGCATATTCATTATATTTTTTGTGCTTATTTTCATTCCTTTTCCTGAATTCGCTGATTTACCTACGATTTGTTTGGCCTTGAATTCTGGAACTCTCTCAGGTGAGTTTAGATCGATTGTATCAAGAAAATTCAATGGAATATTGGTATACACGGCTGCTATGTAAACACTGCTGGCATATGCATTATGATTGTAGATAAATTTTTGTAATGCTGTGACAACCAGACCAACACTGGATGAGTCAGATATGAAGGGTGGGTCGTACTCTGTTAAGAATCGAAGAAGGTCTTGATTATTTTGTTCACAATGAGCCACATAATCGATGTATGCTCTGAAAGAACGAAGAAAACAACTGAAAGTGAGTTATGTAAATACATACTGCGTGAATATATTGATGTCAATACATACTGCAAGAAGATATTCATGTCAATACTTACCTACTGAATGAATGTGCACATGTCAATACTTACCTAATGTATGAATGCGCTCATATCGTTACTCACTGTATGGATGTATTCATGTCAATATTTGCTGTACGCATTTATTCTTGTCAATACTTTCTGTATGAATGTGTTCATGTCAATACTTACTGTATGTAAGAAGACATCGAATTGTATGGAACATCATTTACAACAGTTTTCACTATATCCTTGAGATCGTTTAGAAGCTCTTGAAAATCTGCATTTATATTCTCATTAAACACATCACCCGGGCCCCCAAAATTCATTATGGCTGCAACGGGATAGATCCAATCAAAAGGAGGCCCATGAGAATATGTNTTCTTGTCAATACTTACTGTATGAATGTATTCATGTTAATACTTACTGTATGTAAGAAGACATCGAATTGTATGGAACTTCATTTACAACAGTTTTCACTATATCCTTGAGATCGTTTAGAAGCTCTTGAAAATCTGCATTTATATTCTCATTAAACACATCACTCGGGCCCCCAAAATTCATTATGGCTGAAACGGGATAGATCCAATCAAAAGGAGGCCCATGAGAATATGTTTCACTATTTCCAAAATTGCAACAGAATTCAAAATGTCCATGACCTGTGTGCAATAAACAAAGATTATGAGAACTGTCAGACAGGCACAGAAGGGGAACCAGAAAAATGAAATACATAAATTTATGACAGATGATTTTATTCTCAATACGAATATAAACGCCAATTCAATACATTAAAAACAATGCCATGTTTTGGAGAATCCAGCTTGTCTCCAGCCTTTTCCCCTTCATTAAAATTAATATATATTCATTTACTATCAGCTGTGCCCCATGCTTCGCCCCGGTAAAATTTGTCCAAAAAATTAGCTTTATCTTCAATACGATTTCACATTTTTGTTCTTCCTGAAGAAGAAGATGGCACAGAAAATAAAATACTTACAGTTCTGGCTGAGAAGTGATAGGAAGAAGAAGATGGCACAAAAAATGAAATACTTACAGTTCTTGCTGAGAAGTGATAGGAAGAAGATAAAAAAATATTTTTAAGCTGATTTCGTGTAAGTTGGATCCCTTGAGGATGAAAATGGTGATTTTTTGACCACCGAAGTCACACTGGGCATTTGTGACTTCAATTTTCTACAATATTTCTATCTTTGTTGTGGTACTAGATAGACTATTTTTCTAAAGGAAAATAATGGAATCAGGCGGTAAAATTGATTGAACGAGATCAAATTTATTGTTAAGTAAAAAGAAAAAATCCCTTGTTCGCGATCATCATTTCGTCAACACTATGACACTTTTCAGGTTCCTTTTTCAGGCAGTTTTCTCTTAGGACCTGGAACCATGGTCTCAGTTTGTGGAGCTCATAATTAATCCGCTGCCATTGTAACCTTGAAAACCTTTGATTGAGAGCTTCAGTAGCTTGGTCGACTGTTTCCTCGCTTGACTCTGGAGGCACATCTACATAAATATGCAGATCAAAATGCAGGCTCCGGATTTCTGTTCTCAGATGTACCTACTGGGTCTTGCTAGGGTCAGCTCGTACTCGTCTCCACTGACATCTGAGTCGGAAAAATTACTCATATTACCATCTAGCTCATCGAGAATATTTCTGATCCTCTCCTGTAAGCATAAAAAATAGCAAGTATGAGTAAATAATAGCAAGGATAAGAGGTAAATAGCATAGGGGTACCAAGAACAACAAAAAATAAATATTCTACTGAATTTTGAAAAGTTATGTCTGTAGTTCCCAGTGTGACACATATGTCACAGCTCTTTTGGACCAAGTACCCTGGGTGATATAAAATGTTTAGAGACAAACTGCTATGATTTTAAACTTTCGAAAAAAAATACATTTACTACTTGGTTCGTACGATAAATCAAAAGATATAATGGAAATAAACTTACGCCTCCACGGCACATCTTGACCATACAAACACCTCCGTAGAAATGATAACACAGCACACAGAATATATATTCGAAATCAGATGTTTTGGTCTTGTTTTGAAACTGAGGAGAACACGCCTGAGAAGTTAGCGCACCATTAAACAGGAAAATACACCGATAACCACTAAACACGTGCTTAAAAATCGTGTGACATATGTGTCACGCCGTGCATTATAGGGTTAAGGAAAATATTGTGCACACAATTTTTGTATTATTCGTCAAAAAAAAAAAAAAAAAAAAAAAAAAAAAAAAAAAAAAAAAAAANAAAAAAAAAAGAAGTAAAGAAGGTTTTGTAATGGGATGAAATTTTCGATATCGAGTTTTTAATGCCAAAAGACGTTTTGTGATACCGATAGCCAAAAATTCGAATTTCTGTAAACATGAGATAAATATATTTGAGATTTGAAATTTTGATGTAAATAAATGTATTCCTCGATTGAACCACGAAGCTTTTTTTTAATTAGAGTTTTCGGGCTTTTTGCCGATCTTTAGCGGTTCTAATTAAACCAGCCTAAGAATATAACGGTAAGAGACATCTTTAATTGAATTTTAATCTACTATTAGCGGTTTTCGGCTGCTTTTTGGTGGTTCCTGCTTAAAAAGAGAACGGTAATTTATGCATGAAATGCAAAATGACACTTTTGGTTGAAATCAGATCTACTCCTAGCGATTATTGTCGTTTTTTTACGGTTTTCACGAGTCTCGCATGAAAAGAAAACTTTTAATTTCCAAGAGTTAGAAATTGAAATTTGGTGCCTATCCAATATCAATTTTATGTATGTTCTGAGGCCTGGGTTCTGGGGGCCTCCATACGTGTTTTGGCATTGAAACTCGACATCGAAAATGTTAGCCCATTATAATATTTTTTATATATAGATAAGGAAAGTCGTGTGATGTTCACACGACTTTACTTACCCACGAATTTTTACTTTCTCTTCCTATAGAAGATAGAGTATTGTATTTTTTTGCCCAAAAAATCGTTTAACGGGAACCCGAAACTCAAAATAAAGATCAAAGATATCATTTCCTATTGCTTTTGGGCCATAGTTTCACTACTTCGGGGCATTTTTGAAGTTTGGAAATATTTGAAGCCATGGAGTCCAAAAAAACGATATTTCCGACGTTCCACATGGGAGGTACGTACAGCATCGTGTGCAGAGCTCTGGAAGCCAAACCACTGGTCCGGTTTTGATGAAATTTGGCAAAGGTCATCTTTGGACAAAAAAACCGACCCATATTTTTCTGTTTCTCGATATCGTTCTCAGGGACGCCCCCAGCGGACCGAACATCCGTTTTAGGACCNATGTCCACAGCCAAAGGCTGCCGAATCTTTTTAAACTCACAGTATTATTAAAGAGCAACGTCAGCAGCCGTAAGCTGCCAATTCTTTTTAAACTAATACTGTCACTAGAGAGCAATGTCCACATCCGAAGGCTGCCAAATCTTTTTAAAATAATAGATACCATTACTAAAGAGCAAAGTCCGCAGCCAAAGGCTGTAAAATCTTTTAAAATAATACTGTCACTAAAGAGCAAAGTCCGCAGCCGTAGGCTGCAAAATCTTTTATAATGGTCAACATCAACAAAAAATAGAAATATAACATAATATCACTAAAAGAGTTCAAACTTTAGAATAGCAACATCTACATTCGATGGAAGTCTGACAGAATGATTCAGGAAGAGAAAGTCTAGTACGTTTTTCCGTACCATTGATTTCTTCTGTTTGTAGTATTTTTTTCATCAGAAAAACTATTAATACAAAAAATATTCTTCCTATAGGTATAAAATAAAAGTGCTTTATATCAATTTAAGGGTATCTTTGGAACAAGTTTTGAAGGCAATTATCAGGCGTTGTTTTCACTTGTTGTAGTAGCAACTAGCAACGACGTTACCAGTTATACCGCTTCACTTGAACAAGGAGTGTCGTGTTGAATTCCTATGCACAAAATTTTACTGTTTCACCATTTGAGGGGTCGATTCTGTTCATATATTTATGCGTTTAGACCAGCTGGACATAACTGTGCAACCCTAGTTTTGGCAAAGCGTGAGAGTTTCTGTTATTGTTCAAATATATGTTAAGGACTTATATTTTGTTTGAAATTTTCTTCAGCAGTTTGGACAATGGTAGTTTGGATTATTTTATTTACTTCTTTCAGAACTGTTTCATCCTCACTTTGGACTATTCTCCTGAAGTTTCAGTGAGGGGAATGATTATTTATGGCAGAATTGCATGGATGTTCTGGTTGCTGACATAATATGTAAGATATTGCTGACATAACGTTGAATTATGAACTCTTACAGGAAATATTTTGATTTCAGAATTTTGGATGTTTTTGTGAAACATGCTTGAGAAATATTAACAAGGGGCCAAAGGTAGGTAGTGGTTAGTATAATTTTAGATCTTGATGATGCCGTACCTGGCGAAATGCATCGATAAATAGCGAATAAAAAATTTATTGTATCATTTTTTTTTTTATTTTAAAATTATTACAATGGGTACAAACATCTATACTGAAATTATACACTTACATCAGTTTTCAGTGATTATTAACACAGGTTGTCAGAATTTGAAAATATGAGACCAACTCTTGTGATGCCATTTGTTGGGTAACTTTCCAAACATATATCAGTTGTTTCTAACCATGGCAAGTGTATGCTCCCTTTCCAAACACTTGTCATATTTTNTATACACTTACATCAGTTTTCAGTGATTATTAACACAGGTTGTCAGAATTTGAAAATATGAGACCAACTCTTGTGATGCCATTTGTTGGGTAACTTTCCAAACATATATCAGTTGTTTCTAACCATGGCAAGTGTATGCTCCCTCTCCAAACACTTGTCATATTTTTTCCAACGCTTACAAAGCTATTGCTGTTGTAGTGATAGTCAGAAGTACCAACTGTTATCACTTTCAGATTACATCTTAGCGCACGAAGTTTTAGTATGACAATGATTCCATAAGAAGCATAAAAATTATCGGGGAACTGCTTTGAGAAACTATCAAAAATATTTATACAGGTTATTTACAATAGAGTTTTTGAATTGGCTGTGCAAGAAAATGTAATACTGGCAGGGCCGTTCAGAGCTTTCCCGGGCCCGGGGACAAAGACCTGCTCCGGGCCTCCCACATTATTTTTTACGATACTTGGGTTAAGCAAAAATTAACCTCACTGTTTAAAAACTTTTATTTTTTTAAGTTTAAATAGACTTTTCTACGGTATCACAGTTATCACAATGTCTATAGAAGTAAAAGCTATTAAATTGTTTATTATTTTAAAATTGCTTCTAACTAATTATTTATCAATCACAATGTTAATTAGGTAATAGGAATTATAAATTTATTTGGAAATTATTAATAGTCAAGCTTTCCAGCTACAGTCAAGAAAACAGCGAAGTTGATTAGGCCAGAACATTTGAAGAGAGGCGGAAGCCTACTAACGCAAAAAAAATTCCCTGGGTAAGGGCCCCTTGAGGAGCCCGGGCCCGGCACATTTTGTGCCCTTTGTCCCCCCTCTGAGCGGCCCTGAATACTGGAAGAAAAGGTTGTTTGCGAAGTCGTCTAGGGGCTGTATTTAAACAAATTTTATTTATGCTTACCACAGATGCAGATGGTCAGAATGACTTCTTTATACCTACTCGCAAAGGCCTTCCAATAGAGATATGGAACAAAAAGTACTACAGTCTTGGTTATCCATGTAATATTTTGATTACCAGCACTCATGGCTCAGTGATCACTGCACTAGTCTTGCACTCGGGAGACCCAGGTTCGAATACTGGCGGAGGCAAAAATTTGTCACTATGGTTTGGATGTTCTCGGGGCCCACTCAGCCTCGTGCGGACAATGAGTAGCTATGGAGATGAATGCGCATAGCGATCCGGTGCCAGCATTTTAGGTAAAATAGAAAAAATCAAAGGAATTGGATAAAATTTTTGATATTGGGAAAATCCTACAATGCTGCAGTGGGCACAAAAGTTGTGACATAATAACACAAAGAAACATCTTTTTTTTTTAATAGTTTTAGTAATATTTAACTTTATTTTTAAAGGTTTTTTTACGGTCTCTGATCCCTTCGATCATTTATTTTGTGCACAGGGCCATGCGACAAATGTATCTTGAATACATGTTTTTTTTTTTTTTTTCCAATATTTGAAAAACATCTAAATTGATTGTTTTTGAACTTTTGTAAGATGTTGCAGGTAAGCCTTTCAACGATATCTGACCTTTTAGAATTATCTGTTCACTTTGTGGATGGAGAGCGTGATAGTATGGAAAATTTCATTGTAATTTCTCCTATCTATAATTATTTGAATTGTTCATAAAATTTGTTGAACGATGTCAAAATTTTTTTAGGTTTTTTAATTTGTTAGTTAAATTTATATTAGAAAATTATCTAATAAATGCGCCGAAAAACGAGAACAACCCATGCAATAGTATNGGTTGATAACTACCAATTGTCGTAAAGGAAGGTCCTGAAAGTATCGGTTGATAACTACCAATTGTCGTAAAGGAAGGTCCAGAAAGGAAGGCCCTGAAGAAAGGAAGGTCCTGAAAATATCGCTTGATAACTACCAATTGTCGTAAAGGAAGGTCTTGAAGAAAGAAAGTTGCTGAAAATATCGGTTGATAACTGTTGAAATTCGCAATTTTATGTTCTCACTTGACCTAAATATAACAAGAATTATTAGTAGTTTATTGAATGTCTCCTTTTCCAAAGCTTCCTTTTTTGAAAATTTGTAACTAAAATTTGAATTATAATTATTTGCTTTAAAAACTCTGACAATGTGACACATGGGTTTATTATTCTTCTGGCAAAAAATAATAAACCTTTTTGCTCAAGAGGAATAATGAAGAAACCATCTTCCAAAAATCGAACTATAAAAAATACTGAAAACCACTAAAAAGCGGCCAAAATCGACAAGGGTCTATTCGCTTGTACCCAAAAATTTCGGGGCACAATTAGGCCCCANAATATCAAATTTTGAGGGGGGGTATTTTTTTTTGTAACGATTCCAAAGGTTCATTATTGAAAATAATAAACCAAAATGACTCACTGACCTAGCTCACTCAAAATCAACTCACAGCTTTCATTTAGTATTTAGGAAGGAAATAAAAAGTTCAAATTATGGCCAAAAATGACGCCCTTTAACGGTAAATCAAACGACCAAAATCATAAGAGATATATTAAAATATAATCTGGATTGGAGCCGCACAATAACATACTATACTCGTTTCCAAGCTATGACAGATTTTAAAAAATCTCATAAGTTAGTCATTCTTAATAAACTCCCCATAGGTAAATAGACCAAAGTTACTATCTGGTACTTATAACCAGGCATGGATGTATTATTTCATTTCGAGGGGACGCTTTTTGATTCATTCAATAATGGAAATTTTCTATAAGCATGACCCTTTCAGCACTTGTGTCATACTTGAGATTGTGACATTACATTTTAGGCCGACATCCTCAAAGGCCGAGTCCTTGTAAGCCAAAGGTTTCCAAACTTTTTGGTACCGCGCCCCATATTCTTGAAATGAAAGCCTCCCACGCCCCCCTCCCCTTTACATTATAAATTATGATTAGGGGGGGGGCATATGAAATAATAGCGTCCAAGATTAGATGTATATGATGACAATTGAAATCTTTAGCTGCAAAGAACAACTCAACTAGAGCTAACTATAGTATACCTACGGCTACCATCGAAAACGAGTATGCGGCTCATAATTGAATTGCGTTTACTTTCCTTGACGATAGTAATTTCAGCTATATATAGTGTAGTTTTTAATTAACAACGGGATTTACCTTTTATATGAATTGCGTTTACTTTCCTTGGCGATAGTAATTTCAGCTATATATAGTGTAGTTTTTAATTAGCAACGAGATTTGCCTTTTATAATTGTAGATAGTAAATTGAAAACATGTTGCCATAAGAAGTTTTTGCAATGATGCCCTATTTAGAGACTGGTCCACAAATGTCCATACCGTACCGCACCTGGTTGTGGGTACTGATTGCAAGTACCCCCCAGAAATAAATTAGAAGTACTTAGGTATACTGTAAGTCTGTCGTGATTAAGATCAAATGATTTGATAAGACTTCTTCAATAAAAAGATATTTTATTACCTAAACCAAAACATATTTTTTTTTTATTTTAAATTGAAAAAGATTTAAACAGCGACCTTTTTGTTCATATTACTATCAAAATAGACATTTGACTCTTTCGTAGCCCTTGTGTAGGATGCATAAAACTAAACTAAATATTTTACTCAAGCAAATGCTTCGTAGCATAAGCATATATTATGCTTCGATTTTTTGGCATATATTTTCGTGTTAATTCGGGTAGCATCAACGATGCTACCCGAGCATTTGTTATATTGAAAGTATTTCCTCAGTTTTCCGTGTTAATTCGGGTAGAACCGTTCAACTTCTGAGCATTTGTTATATTGAAAGTATTTCCTTAGTTTTCCGTGTTAATTCGGGTAGAATCGTGGAGCTTCTGAGCATTTGTTATATTGAAAGTATTCCTCAGTTTTCCGTGTTAATTCGGGTAGCATCGTTGAGCTTCTGAGCATTTGTTATATTGAAAGTATTTCCTCAGTTTTCAGTGTTAATTCGGGTAGCATCGTTGAGCTTCTGAACATTTGTTATATTAAAAGTATTTCCTCAGATTTCAGTGTTAATTCGGGTAGCATCGTTGAGTTTCTGAAAATTTGTTATATTTAAAGTATTTCCTCAGTTTTCCGTGTTAATTCGGGTAGCATCGTTGAGCTTCTGAGCATTTGTTATATTGAAAGTATTTCCTCAGTTTTCCGTGTTAATTCGGCTAGCATCGTTGAGCTTCTGTCATTTGTTATATTGAAACATCAGGGCTAACAGTCTCATTGCCATCAATAGTACATCGTCGGTGCAATATTATTGAACAATAAACATATCGAATTAAGAAGAACAAGAAATGAGTAATTTGACGTGTAACGCGTATAATGTACATGACTTTATCATTTTCTAATTATAAACCGTGATAAATTTCGTCACATTGATTTGGTTTATTTCATCAAATTGGTTGCTCGGTTTAGTACGTTTTATTAATTAGAAACGGTGTGTGACAATATGGATTGATGAGTTGACATTCTGGTGTAATGACGAATGCCGTGTGATGATATTGACCTCAACCTCGCTGATGTAGGTACATCGAAATAGTTGGAGCGGATGTAACATTCAATCAATTCATGCATTTATATCCTAAGATAATTATTTTAGTTCTTGATATTGAACTCTGAGAGAGAAATTCATCAAGAGCTTTTATGGATTGTAGCATGATTGAGAGACTTGGAGGATTAGTAAGGGAACCAAGAAGATAATGGAAATGTTGTGTAGAAAAGTTGAATTGAATAAGACTGTGTTGGTTAGAGAAAGGTAACACACATACAAGACGGAGAAAGTTATCTGAATGAAGGGGAATGAAAACAAAATGAATAATGAACAGACAGGAAGACCAACGAGATCAGAATTTAGATCAGTAGGAGACGCTAGAAGAAACTAAAACAAAGAAGATCTAGAAGACTGAGAGCATAACCATCGAAAGGGTATAGAATTGATGGAGAAGAAACTAAAACAAAGAAGATCTAGAAGACTGAGAGCATAACCAACGAAAGGGTATAGAATTGATGGAAGAGAAGCGACAGATATAAAAAATGCTGGAAATAAGAAGTACAAATTAAACTGGATCTGAACATAAGGCGGTTAAAGAAGATGACATTAAAATTGTGCTACATCAATTAGAAGGTGAATTATTACCGGAGCATGACTTACATATAGATGAATGGAAAGCCGGAATAGTGTGGTGGAAATGGTATTCATCAGAGAAGGGCAAGTCAGTCCTAATATCCTAATGAATCCACCAAGAGACGATAGACTATAAGGCGGTTAAAGAAGATGACACTAAAATTGTGCTACATCAATTAGAAGGTGAATTATTACCGAAGCATGACTTACATATAGATGAATGGAAAGCCGGAATAATGTGGTGGAAATGGTATTCATCAGAGAAGGGCAAGTCAGTCCTAATATCCTAATGAATCCACCAAGAGACGATAGACTATTTTTTTTTTTACATTAAAGACGACAGATTGCGACTGCGTCTGTTCACATTAACTCCACCAATCTGTTATGAAATATGTTCATGAGCAACAAACATCACAACACAGGGAAGATTATGAAGCACATCAGCCAGTGAAGCGTTATTTCAGGGTGAAATAATTTGCTCATCAGCGTGTTATGATTGGTGCGATAATATCAAATAATCTTTTTTATGTTATTGTACATTGTGTAATATACCATGTAATTATTATTTAGATATTAATATTTCACAATGCTTCCTCGACAATATATTTTAACTACCTCTCTTTAAAAAAGGAAAGGTATCTGGATGACCGAACTTCATGGTAGGGCCTTCATTTTAAAATTAGCGAGGTCACCTTAGGTTGGAGCCCGGACGAATTCAAACTTTCAAGAATTTATTACCATCGTATTTTTAGGCAGCCGTTTCAAAATGAAGATGTGCTATTATTACGGATATTGTTTAATTACATTGCGATGTTCTAAATATTTATTTGTTATCGACAATGTTATCTCTCTGTTTCTGTTATGTTCAACTAATTTGTCCTAAATTAGATTACAAAAAGCTTTAATTATTACGATTTCCAGCCGCCTAGCGCTCGAGATGACAATGCTTGGCAGCGATTATCATTATATTTTAAAAGTGGTGACATGTCATTCTAGGTTATTGAGAGTCTGTGGTTTTGCAGCCTATTTTTTTATTTTCTCTTCGTACGTACCTATAGGAGATATCGAGATAAGCATTTGTAATAGTGCAGAAAATTTCGAATTTTTTGATTGACGAAGATCATTTTAAGTTTCTAGATCTTTCTTTTGGTTGCCTTCAAAGTTGTATCTCAGAAGGAGAATAATTATGGCAGCTTTTTTGAAAAAGTTCTAACATTGATAATACCGTGCTCTAAAACATTCGAGGAAGTTTATCACACGAAAACCGTTAAGTTCATTTATTACAGATTATTTTGTATTTATTTTTTATCAATTTTTTTTTTTTTTTTTTAAAAAGNTCTTTTTTTTTTTTTTTTTTCATTTTCTTTTTGATGATGTATATATTATATATCTAATCGTTCTTTTCTTTGCTATTTTTCAAAAAAAATATTGTTTACATTTAAGAATATACTTGCAAATTGCGATCAAAGCATGGCAAGGATAGGACCTTCCTGTATTCATATTATTAGTTTGTAGATATTGTAATATGTGTGCCTAAGCCGAGAGAATTCGAATGTTTCAGACGGCAATCAAATACGCAGAATATCAAAAAGTTGCTGAGAAAAATAATGATAACTTTATACTCGTAAGTAGTTATAGTTAAAAAAATCTTTCTTATTTTACTGAGGCGACTAGGGAAAAAAGTACACATCTCCACCAAATTTTGGAATTTGACGTTGTCTGCAATTTTTTCATTTATTGTTGACTGATTTTCAAAAAATTACAATAACCCTATTGATCCTTCGATGAAAATATCATCTCGAGAACTGATTCCGTTATCGATTGATCATAGATAAATATAGCCACCTAAAGGGTGTTCCAACAACAAAGGCCAATGTTAAATGCGTATACCTTTTAAAGTGGAATTCTTATTGTCTTCTGTTTTCAGATTCAGTGAAATATATCTTTGTCAGTGTTAGTCTTAGAAACTTTAACACGTGTAGAGCACTGAAAAAATGATTCCAGCGTACCATCGAAACGATTAATCAACGTCCATCGAGGTTGTACCATGCTGGCTATTTTTCCTGCCCAACCCAGGCTGGGCGAGGTCAATGTGCGTGGCTGGTTTGCAAGTTTCCATCGAATGGTGGCTAAAACCCCCGTCTCGATTGACCAATAGATGTTAAAGAGACGTTAAGCTAAATTAAAAAAAAAAATCCTATTGATAATTCTTAAGCGCAATGTCGAATTAAGGTGCCAAGTTTTTTTCTCTCAATCTCACGAAGTACGAGCCGCATCTATCATTTACGAGCATGTGGTGATGTTTTCACATCTTCTACAAATCGAGCTAGTTCAAATGTTTTAACACTTTTCTTAATAACTGTTCTTTCATTTGTTCGGATACCTATTGGGTCCAAAATTATCCCGAATTGCACGATAAACATTAATATATACCCTTTTAATATTTTCTCTATTTCTCATTAATATTTTCTCTATAAAAATGCTTATTATGCATATAACCATTTTGATAATACGCTGCAAACATTTTTACGTGTTTGTTAACGTAACAAAAAATTCAAAAAGATTAACTCACTGAATTTGAAAACAAAAGACAAAAAATATTTCACATTAAAAAGGTCTTTATTGTTGCACCACACTTTACATGGTCTATTATTTTATTATTCCTATACCTATATAGGTAAGCACATAATATTTTAAGATACTTTCCAAAAATAACGTCAATGAATTATCATGTACCTCTCTGAAATATTTATATTTTATTGTTTTGGCACATTTCCCCAGCAGTATCATCAACATTCTCAGACGTTCAGACGAAACTTTAGTTTTATGTATTTGGGGCCCGCGTGCATTGTTTTGCACACGGAACGCATCGCACATCTCAATTAGAATAATAAATTAATTAATTATACAAAGAAGACAATCAGTTGACGTTTAACCCTTGTCTATCTAGGCTAGGTTGAGGCTCGGTATCTCTGCGGTTCGAGCGATGGAATCGGTCGAAACTAGCAGATATGAAAATTAAATTATGTGTAATACCTATGGATAATTTTTATTGTCCGAACGAAGTTAAGGTCTAGATTTTGCACCACAATTTTTGAAGTTATACTACTTTATGCGCGTTATGAAAAAAATGATGAGAGTGAAATTTAAGATGCGCGCGCACCTGTAACAAAAAATTATCACAGCATCAGTGTAACACAAAATTATTACAAAAAGTGTAACTCAAAATTATGAAAAAATGATGAGAGTTAAATATTGTATTTTCTCATTCTATATCCATACAAAAGCGTGGCTCAGTGACAAGGCCTCTCTGTTTCATAGTTGGTAGGTTCTGAGTTCACTCCCGGGTGGGGTAGTATATTTCTTTTGAAATATTATTAATTTTTTTTTTTTTTTATTTGTCTATTTGTACAAAGATGACTCACGAACGCTTTATCCATGCATTTTATTAAATTCAATGCATATCGATGAAATGCATCGAGAATTAAACTCATTCAGTTAAAATAGTGACCACTTTAACTGCATGATTTAAAGATTCTATAGTTCTGTGATATGAACACAAATTTCTTAACGCCCGAAGAATTTCAAACCGGGCCTTTAAAATGTCAAGGTTTCCTAATTTGAAGGGGAAAGTCAGAATCATCATTAAATAANAAAAAAAAAAAAAAAAATGTGAGAACTACAATACAATAAGGGTGAAGCATGGTTTCGTATGTTACAACTAGATCATCATTTTAAGTGTTTATTACAGCGTTACAAGAATTTTATAATTCAAATATAACATAATACTAGCTGAGCACCCGAACTTCGTTTCGAGAAGATGAAAAAACATGGCGAGTAGTAATGGGTTGTTAAGCTGTGTAGAACGTGTTGGGAGTAATATTGGGTTAGGTTCCAAAAAACAAAACAAAAAAACACGCATTTGAACACCAACGAACTTGGTGTTCAATTCTATTAAAGATAAAAACCTATTCGCAGACTTAACAAATGTATATACAAAACATCATGAAAATCGGTTAAGTCGTTTTGGAGCAATATGGTAACAGACACCGTGACAGGAGGATTTTATATATAAGATAAGTGACCAGTGGTTCTGTTAACAATAGTTCGCAGGAATCAATCATTTGAGCACTATTTAGACTAGGGTGTCCAAATTCATAGAATTACCTAATTAAACCAATCAGCTTACGTGAAGATTACCGATTTAATTGATGAATTAATTATTAATAAATGTGTTTGAACTGCAAACACATTTATCTATGAATAGGTACTCTTATAATGAATTTAATGCCATTCATCAAAATTGGAAAAAGGCGAACTAAAGTTATCATAATAGGACAACTAAAAATTTGTTGTGTTAAACTAGATCTCAATTCATTCAGTCAATAAATAAATAATTTAACTTCACCCTGTAAAGCTTTCAGCACTTGTTGCCATCACGGGGCTGATTTCACTCATCTAAACGCGAAATCGAAAAATTCAAGGATTTTTCAAATCTTGAAATCTCTTTAAAATCTTGAAAATTTTAAAATAAATAAATAAAAAGCTTCTCAATGATGCATTTTATTTTCAAAAAGTTTTGTTCAAATTTTGAGGTTTTCTTTGAACATGCCTCTGTCAGTTAGTATTATCGGAGGAAGAAGGAAAGGAAGAGAAAACCCCCCGAAGACGAAGATGCTTGGACACAACTCGTCAATGTTATAATAACAAAGATGGCCGTTTGTGATAAGGAAAAGAGAATATCGTTTTAATATGATATCGTGTTGTTACCATGACAACCTTATGTCCCTTTTTCTTTTCCCTTGGGTTCCGATCGAACACGATGTTTTAATCCTTCTGGACTTTGGTCACTTCATTTCTTCCTTATACCTACACACTTTTCCTATATTTCTTTCTAATGTTGTCGTATTGTATTTTACAAGCAACGAAGTATGTTTTAGAAATATTATTAGGTATATTCCATTGTTGCTACCTATTCTACAGGGTGTTTCGATATAAATGGGATCCCTGAATATGGTAAATAGCTAAGATCAAACACAACGTTTTTTATTAAATTCGTTAATGAGCCAGACGAAGCACATTTGAAATCAGACAAAATAATTTGATCACTTTTCAAGTTTTCCCCATTTTGCTTTTTAAAATGTTGATGCCCTGTTTAAAATCATCGCCGTCAAAAATTTGGAGCAGTGTCCAACACGCAGAACCCACAAAATGACGTTGAATGTTGTCAAAAAATGACCCTGCAATCGGCTTTGCTTCGTCTGGCTCACTAACGAATTTCGTAATAAATGGTAAATTTTGATCGCAGCTACCCACCATACTCAGGGGTCCCATTTATAGTATATTCATAATATCTTAGTGGTTGTGTGAACTGTAGACCTCAGTACATCGAAGGTCACTATTTGTCCCCGGGTGTCCCAATATGGACCAAAATTTAATCCGATAGTTCTATGAATATAATGAATGCACATGCCGAAATCAAGGCGTTGTCGTGGTCAAAAAGATAAACAAAATAAAATTTATCATGCTGAAACTAGACCACAATTTATCCCTACACTATTATAATCAATAATAGTGGTTCTGTGAACTGTGGACCTCACTCAAAGTCCTCACGGTTCCAATCAAGGTTATTAAACCTTTGGCCCACAGTTCACAGATCTATGGCTACCATAGATCTCCGAATGGCCCAACTTTATTAATATTCGCGTAATACACTAGTACACCTACCCCCTGTTTGCCCATAAAATCCCGATAGTCACATTGTAAGTTTTTTTAACAAAAAAATGGGTTAATAATTTTCTCGTCCAAAACAGGGGCTATTAAATACAATTTAATAGTACCCAAAGAGTAGGGATACCCAAAATTAATTTACGAAATAAGTAAATTATGATATAAGAATTCCTTCAATTATGAATTAATAAAAAAAAATGTTTGTACAATGAAATCTAAAAAATTAAAACACAGGCCATGCCTTTATAGGTACCTAGTGGTGGAATATAATTAAAAAAGATGTTGTCATTTTTGATTTTAAATTAAGGACAAAAGATTAATGTTTATACAAAAAATTCCAATAAATAACATCCAATGAACGATACAGCATTTTATTTTATTTAAATTAAATTCATTTCTTTTTCTTTATTAAAATTTAATTAAGTAATTTATTTGTCAGCAAAATTTTATTAGAAAACAATAAATTAAGTTTTTTTTTGAAATTGAGCTCTTTTCTTAAAAATAAGAAAGTTTGGAATAACGGATATTAATTTTTTGAAAAGCGACATTGTAAAAGCTCAATTCAATTGCATAAATTATATGAAGGAACCCTCCGCATGGATAAACTTTACTTGAATTACAAGGGAAAAGACTTTCTTTTGCTCAATGATTCCCCTCGTCACTCTATAAATTTTGAGATTAAGCGGTAGGTACAAAAGCACCATTTCTATTCCCTAATTTGTAAGAATAAAATATGGGTAAATGTACTACATGCGCTATGATATTGTTTTAGCCCCCAATCTCATTCCTAAGTTGATCAACAAACTCAACAACCTTCCCAGGTCTGCACTATTAAACTATACAGGCAAAAAGTTATCGTTTGTCATGTGGTGAACCATTCATATGTCCCACGCCATGCCCCATCTAAAATTTTACTGATCTTTTAATCACTAAACTAATAAAATAAAATTTCTTAGGGAAAACTAGAAGGTAAAAAACCATATCCTAGAAATAAATGGGTGTTCCTTTTTCTTTAATTATTATATTATTTCGGTGGGACATTAGGCCCGTTCTTACCTATTGTTCCAGATGTAAAAAACATCCGAAGTTTGGCATTGTTTGGACCATTATCATCCCTTGCTGCTAATCTTTTCTGACTAAATTGTAACAAATGGAGACTAATCACGAGACTAATAAATAATAATATTTTAAAAGGAAAGTACAACGCAAGAAACCCAGAAGAAGACAATAGAGGAAAATATATCGAAAATATCCAGGAAATATTGGGATGTTCCTCCCTCACCGGATTGAAAATGTTGTTTCGGAAAATATATCTGCATATACAATATGCGGAATTCATATCGTGATGGATTTATATCTTGAAATTTAGTGGAACTCAAATATAGGCATTGATTTGACATTAACTTGATAAGTCAACAGTGTTCTTCTTTAACTTCCGAGAAAGCCACTGTGATCGTACACTATGGGGAAGACAAGAAAACAGGTGCTTCTGACCTACTCCTTGATTTCAGCATCACCATACTTAGTTGGAGAGTAAGTAACATAGGTTTTGGGGAGTATTATAGTCACTGGACCCCAGGGAAAAACCTATTCAAACAATATAAATATGTACATAAAATGAAGACTACTCAAACTTACTAGGTAGTGGAATGTAGAACCTTAACAGGAGATATAAGATTACTCTTAAAAGAACTATGAGACTGACGTGTAAGGATACCAAAATTTGGGATTGGTAATTCAATGAAATGAAATGTAATATGGTACTAGGACATCTTTGTAATCCTCAAGCAATCACCAAGCGCAACGATTGAGTCCTTACGGGTTAAGAGACATGCGCCCATAATGTTGTTTAGGGGTTAGTAACACCATTGCTAAGTATATCCAGTAAAAAAAGAGAGAAAAAGGGGCGATAAAAATATGATAAGAATTCAAATAACCAAACATAAATCTAAGAAATGGGTTTTGAAAAAGAAAAATACTATGGGGAATGGTAGAAGAGAGTGCAATACATAAAGGCGATAGGAAAAAGCTATAAAAACCCGAAACCCCCAAGTCCAATAAAAGTGATCATAATACATGTAGACTTTATGTATAATACCCCAGCATTTCTTTCCCCCACTATCCAACTTTTTTGAATACAAAATTTATATGGAAAGGATTTTGACATTTCACACGATTTCCATATTATCTGGTAAGCTCACCCAATACGTTTTGTTACAGCTTTTTATCTAATATCTGTAAGGTTTCTATATTTTGAAAGAGCAGGAAACGGTCGACCCTTTGTAAAAATGGATGAATTTTGAACATTATATTATGAGAAAAGGTTTAAATGCGAATATATAACTTGAAAGAAAATATATTTTGTGTTTAAAGTTAGGTCAAGTCAACAATGTTCTTCTTTAACTTCACCTTTTCAAATTCTATTCTGGAAAAGCGTTGCTTTCCCTAATTCTATCAAGCCACAGCCTTCTGTTCCAATACACTGTTTTCCTGATTCATGGAGCAGTGTTTTTTTAAAGGCTATATGTTCTTCCTAACACCAAACTGTCAGTAGTTACACAGGTACCTAATGAACCTCTGTCCAGAGCCACCCATGTCCAGATTGTGTATGGACAACACTATACTTAATTTATCAATTTTGCTGATTTTCAGTTTCTGGTACGTAACCTTACTAAACCTAATATTTATAAGATCTGTCTATCTGTCCATCTACCAACAGACAAATATAAAAAGTTTTATAATATCTGCAATTAGTCTTTCTATCTGAACGTTTGCAATACATAAGGTACACACCACGGACCTCTGGTTTCTAATAGTAATTGCCATTAAGGAAATTAAAAATAATATTGCTGTAAATGGTTTTATATAAAATAATTAATTGCAAATATTTATGTTTAACAAAATTGATAATTTATAATCAATGTTGTAACAATTATTAAGGTACAGTAACTCTGAGAAAACAGGTACCTATTCAAAGACTCAATATTGTGGAGTATAGCATTCTATATTACAAAGGCATATTGAAGGGTTTCAAATATGTTCGGGAAGAATGAAGAACATCACGTAGATGAAGAGGATGAGGAACGAGAGGGTGATGAAGATGCTTCCAGAAAGACAGCAGATCTAGAAAATGCTGGAGAGCTCACTAAATGTTGTCAACGTGGTATTGGAGAAAAATTAAGAAGATCAAGTGGATGGAGAGGTTAATCATCGAAAACGTGTTACAGTTGTTGGAAGATGCTTTAGGAGTGGACAAAATTTCTAGTAAATGGCGAGAAGGGAGAAAATGAGCAAGGGAAGACTGTAGAAGTAGGTTGAAGAAAGCGGGCTGGAGGAGAGGAGAGCGAAGAAAAAAAGTAACGCTAGGGTGGTGGAGCGGGGGAAATATGCTGGAAGAAAGGTGAATGTTGTTAGTAGGAGACGTAAATTGAGGGGATGAGCAAAGGAAGAATGTCAGATTTGTTGGGGGGGGGGGGGNAGATGACAACTGCAGGAGACGCTGGAAGGAAGATAGGCTTACTTGCATTGAATATCTTTATGGACACAATGAGGAAATGGTACTTCATAGAGGAAGGCAAGGTATTCCAAGAAATGGAAGACTATGAGTATTGCGCATTTTTGTTTTATTATTATTGAATACTTGAGAGCAATACATTGGTGACTTCAGAATTAGAAATTCTTAAAAACTATATTTATGAAAGGACTTTTAAACTAAATAATACATCCTGAGAGTTACTGAAATGACCATTTCCAATCTACTTTGCAGTTCCCTAGTTGTACCCCGCAAACAAATAACTAATTCCAGTAATGTTTTATATAACTGTTGTGTTACTGTATTTAGTACAGAAATCATTAGAGAAAATAATTTGCATTTTTTTTTTTTCTTTTCACATAGTAAGTTGCATCAGCTTAGCTTACTGAGAAATGATTCATTATCTAAAAGTAATCAAACATTAAAACAAAATTCAATCTATAATGCTTTGTCTATTTTCAATTCTTAATTCAATGATTCTCAGCATTTCAATGTACGAATAGAATCTCGCGACTCGCGAGGAATCCAGATAAGGTAACTGCCTGCTGAGCGATTCCCAGAGACATGTAATAGTCAACATTATGGAGAATTCAATTATGAAAGTTGAAAAAATGTATATGCTATAAGTAACTGTAGATATATATCATGGCTGAGAACAAAGATTGTTCATAAAGATCTCGACATCTTTTAAGAAAGATTAAATAATTAAAAATTTACTTACTTGGAGTCGATTGGAATTCAGAGAAATGGACATGGTGTCAAGAGACCTGGAGTTATTTACTTTCGGATTTCCGGAAGATATTAACGATCCCTCCGATAATCCTAGTTCGTATTCCGATAGTTGATATTTTAGATGCACATATATTGAAGAAAACTAAACAGTGACAACGATGTAGTCCATCTGTCAAGTACAAATTAAATAAAGTAGCTCAGTAAATACGATATTTCGTATCTACTTAGGTGGATTGTTGGATTCATATCCTGGAATTTAATGGAACCCAAAAATAGGCATTGATTTGGCATTAACTTGGTAAATGAAATTTAATTATCAGGTAACCAGTAAATTACTTTAAAGTATTTATTAGAGATAATCGTACCCAAGCACAAAAATCTCAGATCAGGCTTAGGTATACAGGGGGATTTACGCCATAAAAATAAATTTATCTCACGAGTAAAGACATAATCGAAGTCTAATAGCAGACATTTGGCCTGAAGTAATCTGTATTATACAGATTACTTGAGTCCGAATTTACCGTTCTTAATTTGACAGCAGATGATATAGTCGAAAACGAACTCTGCCGAAATTCTGTAGGAATTTAGCTGCAGGTGCTATAAAAATAGACTCTATTGATCGCTGTATCACACTGGTCAAAATACCATAACCCAGGAACACAATATCTCTCGTTCAGATATACCACCAGGAAGCAGCTTGTTGCCACCTATTAGTGATAATTAGTTACTTTGGCAACCACTAACTCTATTCTTTGATTTCAGAATCACGAAAAAAACAAGAAATTGTATTCTTCTTTATTTTCATATAAATTATTCGCGCAAGATTAAGTTAAGATTGGCGCCACTAATAAGACTAATCATCACGTGTGCTTGCACCAAAATACAGGGTCTGGACCGCTTTTTTACTTCGCTTTTTTGTGAAAAACTCGACATAAATTCTGCTAGAGGGCTCAGTTATGTTCCTTTTCTTTGTTATCAATTGTGCTTGAATTTAGACAAAAGGTCTGGACCGTTTTCTTGCTACTCACGTGAGCTTTGTTTAGGATCCTTATAAAGCGCTCATTTTTGAATGGTTCTTGTCTTTGTTATCACCTGCTAAAATTTAGATACTGGGACTGAAACGCTTTTGACTTCTTTCTTGGTTATCACGTGATCCAAATTTGTATATTGCTCGAGTGATCAATTTTGTATATTTTTATTTTTTCATCACATGTGCTAGAATTTGGACATTGGGCCTAATCAGCGTTTGACATCACCTTCTTGTTAAGCATATGAGTTAAGTTTAGGTCCCTTATTATCTATACTTATAAAATGCAAAGCCCAGTTGGTATACTGACTGACGTACTGAATGATAATCAACGTAGCTCCACGATGGTTAAACGTAGAAACTTGAAACTTGGCACAAAGGTCCCTTTTATTATGTAGGTGCGTAGTAAGAAAAGAAAAAAAATAAAGTTCAAGTGGGAGCAAGTTACCACCAAAAATGTCGCTATTTAGCGGGTCTTTTTACATTTTTTTTTTTCTGAGCAAACTAAAAGAGATAACAAAATTACCCCCCAAAATAGTATATAATGACCCCACAAAAAATATAAAATTTGAAAATTTCCAGTTTCTCCCCGATTTATGGACGGTTTTCACCACCAAAAAATCGGAATTGAGAAGTACCACATCGGGATGAGCGAGAAAGTTGAAATTTGATACAAAGGTGTTCCGAAGTACAAAAAGTCATATCCTTGAATAAAATATTGAATTTTTGAATTAGGAGCGGTGCTCACTCTGTGGGTCGGTTCCACCAAAAACCCATAGTTAAGAAGTATCACTTCGGGATGAGAGGGAAAGTTGAAATTTCAAAAGAAGGTGTTCCGCAGTGTAAAAAGTAATATCTTTGAGAAAAATATTGAATTTTCTAAATAGGAGCCGTGTTCACTCTGGGG
>CM022877.1:7314342-7330029 GCA_012654025.1 Pachypsylla venusta
TGTCTAATTATGTACCACATGCAAGAAATAAGTGTGTGTAAACGCTGTCAAAAGACATTTGTCTGTGTGGGATGTCAGGAAGGACAAAGTTCTGGTTCAGAATAGATTTCCTAGGGTCTAGCGATTTTTTTTTTATTTTCATTTACATTATTTTATTCCTGGGATTTAATTTTATTTTTATTTAAAATAATAATTGATTCAGTTTATATTTTTTTAGTTTATAATAAAGTAATAGCGACGTATTGTAATAAAAAAAAATATTTTATCCTTTATTTTGTTTGCGGGTACTTTTTACCACCACCTCCCTTGGCAATGCACGTAACTGAATACCTAGAGCTTGGCAATCCTAGGATTAATTTAGCATATCATGAAAAAACAAAAAATAGGTCCTAATTCTTTGCTTCGAGCTGTGTTTATATTCGACCTTTCTTGCATCGAGAATACTTTTTTGAGGATTAAAATAATTATGAGATTGTAAACAGCGGTTCCTGTAGCCATGTAACTATGTACAATTTAGATGTGTTTCTTATATTTCTATAGCTGTGTGGTAACCAAAATTTTAGTTTTCTAGATTGAGCCGTTCAAAATTTAAGAAGGCATTAGAGTTTCATTAACCCGGTTCAAAAGGAGACCAACAAAAACAAAAACCTTCTTCGGTCTACAAAAAATAAATTATTCTTTAGCAAAATTTACGGAGAATTTCATATATTTTTCAAATATAAGCTTGTACCTACAAATAATAGGCAGAAGGCGCCATTTTACAAAGAACGCAATCGATCTGTTAACCTTATTGCAGTGCTATGGAGAATGACACTGGATGATGGTGTAAGAAAATGAAGAAAATTTCGCGAACCCCAAAGACAATATTGTGGAACTCATTAAAAATGTATGTTTTAGTATGCCATCAATGTCCAATGGTTGTATTATAGTGATCTTGTGCTAGCGCGTGTTCGCTTCCAAAAGACGATATCTATATTAAAAGAGGCCCTTGGAAGCTTTTTTTTTTTGTTATTTCCCTTTTCAGAATTCTTATTCAATTTCGGAATGAAAACGAAGAAACGTTCGGACAGTTTCCCAATTCAATAATACCTACCTTTCAACTGTTTTCATTTCTTTCTTTCTTCGAAAAGAGCCTATCTGGTTAAGAGTTTGCCAAAAGATATAGAAAGTGATACATAAAAATGTATCATTTCCAATATGGTGGAAAGTGTGTTATGATTCGTCCTGTATTGTGGAGTGTAATATGAAAATTGCTCGGGAAAATAAAGATGAAAAAAGTGTGAGATGGGGAATGTACGGAGTGTTTCAAAATATTTGTAAGAGGAAAGTGGAATTTCCCTATATACCTACCTCAACATTAAACTCGAAACGTGCAGCTGAGAAAAAAAATCCCGGCGGTATTTGACAATGCGTCTGATGTGGAATATTTTAAAATATCGTTTGATACCAAAAAGTTAGAAATTGGACAAGCTGTGTCTGTGCATCTTTAAATGGGATATAAGTAAAGTATACAGCAATCGAACTGATCTTTTGTAGAGGAATCTTATGTCAAACCAAGACATTGAAAGTTACAGAAACTTTCTGATCTAATTTACAATACCTATTACCCATGAGAACGAAAATTATGCTTTTATTGGCGAACTTTGAATGCTCCCAACTCGGAACATAGGAATAGTTTCAATTGGTAGAGGAGGTGGTGAAGTCTGTTGGTTCGAATGTAAGTCCGAACCCGGCGCTGTTCACAATAGATCGAGATAAGGTCGCTGTGATAATTGCAGTCTCGATACAGACTTGGAGCCAGTTTAATTATAAATACTTGGAGAAGAAGCAATGTTGAACCTATGTTCATGGCATATTTTGGTATTTTAGTATCAGAATTATACCATCCAATGAATTTCCACGAACTTTTGATCCATCCAGAATACCAATGGTATTTTATGACAGAACAAAATTTTAATCTTAGAGATATAACTAGAATTATTTATCTTGAAGATTATCCTTTGTTTGGTGTATTTGGCTTTTTGTACCACCATAACTCTGAAACTCTTGACATCAAATGCAACATGTTATGCACATATATTAGATTCATAAAATCGACAGCTTTGTAAGCACAACCGATTCCAATTAGGAGTTTAATTTGGGTGGTGCTTATGGTACACAGAACTACTAGTATCTTTTCGTCTATGTTAGCCACTTCATCCAGAGAAATAGAAATAAATCAACATAATATATGAAGCACAAGGAAAAAACATAGAAAATGTAATATGGTGTGTCAATCAAATATTTCTAATCCACACTGTAAAAATTTAAGATGAAAATGCTATGACTTAGAAAGGGGGAAAGATCCAAGGAAGTCGAAACAGAAGTACTGTAAGGAGGGATCGGGATTCAGCAGAAGGGAATTTAAAGGAATAATTGAATTAAGCTTGTAAAATGCGGGTTAGAAGTTATAATTTTCTTCTGCAAGAACACACTCGAAGGGAAATATTTTCTTTTTGCAAAATAAAAAGCGGCTTTTGATTGCTAAAAAGATTTAATAATAGGTAAGGAATATTTAAATTAAAAAAAAAAAAAAAAGTTACCAGTTTATATTATCTAAAGACGCAGATTAACCGATATTGTTGCTAAAGAGCTATAAGTGTAGATGAAAAAGGCCAAAGAATAAGATTATACAGGATCGTCCATTTTAATTTACTCAGTCTGAATATCTCTGAAACTATTGAAAATACAAAAAATCTATTTTAAATATTGATCAAAATTTTAAATATTGAATACTGCATCAAATTCTACTTCATATTATTGGTTTATTATTTTCAATACTGAACCTTTGGAATCGTCACGAAAAAAAAGAAAAAAAAACCTGAAAATTTGATATTATACGTTTCAAGATACCTAGAATTCAAAAATCGAATAAAAAAAAATCCGTTTGTCCGCCGGCGCCGTCCGCCGTGATGGGCACTTTTGCCAGTATTGCTGTCTAAAAGGAGGATGGTAAGAGCTGGAGATTTGAAATTTTGCATGTAAGTCATATTTGGGGTCTCAGTTAGCTCCGAAACCTTTGGGTTCAATCAAATATACCGCTGCCGGTTTTTACCGCTTTAAAATGGTTTTCATTACTCCTGTCTAAAAAGATAATGGTAAGAGCCAGAGACTTCAAATTTAGTAGGTATGTCAAATTTAGGGTCTAATTACGGCCCAGATTTGGAATCGTCATGGGACCACTCCCCCTCAATTTTTTAGGAGGGGTATTTTTTGCCAGAAAAATAATAAACCCATGTGTCACATTGGCAGATTTTTTTTTTCTTCCTTCTTTATTATTATTACTTTTGTTTTTTTCTTTCTTCGTGTTGGGAATCTTTCAATTCTCAAGATGAAATATGACGTATGAAATTAAAGTTTCGAATAGTTACGATGAAAAATAAATACAAAAGAATTTTTCCAAATTTCAGCGCAGGAATGCCGTGACACACGATTCGGATTATGCTATCTTTCAACCAATCACTCTCTGCACGATGTTCTTGTTATTTTCCTGCACGATGTTCTTGTTATTTCCGCCGCATTAATGTTGCAGCCTCCAGTATCCGATTCTGTTACATAGAATCCCACATAAAATGATAGAGTTTGAAATCTCAATCTAGTTCTTTCATTTATATATAGTCACATGAAAATCACTCGTGAATTACACACTCATCAGGCTCTGAGTAAAATATCATTATGGATGCAAGTGTTTTTTTTTAAAAAAAACACACACAAACATTAATTCACAACACATGTTTTGCTATCATCATTGCTACGAGAGGGTACTTGGGTACAGATCCCAGTGTTATGCCAGTCAGTGCTTACAGTCAATTGGGCTATCATGAGAATTATTATTACGACAATTAAGTGATTAAGTTGTTAATCAAATAAATAATTAAGATTTTTAAAATGGTGGACAGGTATCAACTTAGACAGGTGCTTGCAGCATTTTCAGGTAAATTAATATTTTATATATCTAAATATTATATTACTAGTTCAAAGATTAACTGGAAAAATTCGATTTTTGTAAATTTTACAAAAATGGCTTATTGGATTTTTCCTTATCAAAAAACAACTAGAGTGCGTTTGTATCATTTTTTTGTTTCCTTGATGTCACAGCAGTGTATAATTGTATCTTTCTTTGAACAAAGTAGGTTAAATCAGCTGATCGACGACCAGTGCCGGATCGTAAGGACAGTTTTTTTTTTTTTTTTTTTANATATTTAATATATATACTAGAGGTTCCCCTTTTTTGTCCCATCTTCGCTTTAACATCTAAAGGGGCAATTTGAGACGATGGTTTTATCCTCCGTTCGCCGAAATCTTACAAACCAACTACCCACATTTACCTCTCTCATGCTGGCCGGGTTCGGCCGAAAAGCTAGCATTGAGAGGTATAGAATATAGGAGATCACTCATCAATTTCTGACATTTTTGTCTAACTTTCATGTTTTTAAGTTACACAATTTTTACGAATATCTGTTCTATTACGTATGAATATTTCATATTTTAGATTAATTAGTTCCAAATATTTTAGTCGATTTATTATGTCGAATTCCAGCTGTACATTAACATCGTTTGCTTTATTATTATTTAATACATTTATTTATTAAATCAGAACATAATCCAGTGTTATTTCCCTTTTTAGTATTTCTATAACCTAGAATTTGAAACAGAAATCGTCAAATAAAAATAATTTAAAAAATGCAGTCATCAAAATTTATGAGCCCTCCCCTTATGAGACTTTCGGGACACATTGTATACATATGATTTAATTAATATTTAAATTAATGAAAAAATAATTATTTAAGTGCTATTAATATTATGTTTCATTAAAAGCACTTACCAGATTATCTTCTGATATGTTGACTTAAAGGACGAAAGAAGCTTTCCTTCCTTTGTTTCGACATAAATGATTCTTGAAATCCTTCGACCAAACTTATTAAATGTAAAATCAAATTGAAGACACTGACGCAAAATCCAGATATGTCCAAAATTTTCTAAATTCATTTTTTGGAATGTAATAGAAAATAAGACACCAGCAACGAATAATTATTTAGACATTAAGAGAAAACACTTGTTAGTTTATATAGTCATTAAGGGATTTTGGGCAATAACAAAATGAGTCATATCTAGTTTTGAGAAAAAAAAGAAATTGAAATATCTGTTTTTTTTTAAATGGGAACTTCAATTTCTTGTATTTCACTTTGCGTGAAGGAATGGTTATAGTATTATATTGACTTAGATTTATTTGACTTCTTTCATTTCAGCTGGTCTCAGTTATCTAATCGTTGGTTGTTTTATCGGATGGACTTCACCCACATTAGAGAAATTAGATTTAAATAAAAATGATAAATCACTTCTTGCATCAATACATGAAATTGGTCATTTACTAAGTCCCATCCCCACTGGACTTTCAATTGACAGACATGGACGTCTCCCAAGCTTAATCCTATCTGGAATTCTAACCATCTTAGGATGGCTCATAGTTATTTTCACTCGGGACCTCTATCATCTCTACTTTGCAAGATTTCTATTTGGTATTACTATGGGTATCACATTTACAATAGTACCAACATATGTTGGAGAAATAGTTGATACCAACATACGAGGTGTTTGTTTTACATTATTACCATTATTTTTAAGTGTCGGACATATGATAGAATTTATAGCAGGACCAATTACTAGTTATGAAACATTTGCTAACATAAATCTAATAGTTCCTATAATCTTTCTTCTATCTTGCTTTTTCCTTTTTGAATCTCCTTATTTTTACATTTACATTAATAATGATGCAAAAGCAAATAAAATATTTAAAAAAATCAAAAAAAATTATAATTATGATGAAATTAAACAAAGTATTCATATTACTAGATATGATAATTTGGAAAATATTAAAATTTTACTATCCAAATGCTTGACTAAGAATTTTGCTTGTGTAGTTCTTTTAAATGTTGCTCAAAGATTTTCTGGAATGAGTGCAATGGTTGCATTTTCTCATCATATTTTGAAAAATAATTTCTATAGTTTTGTTTTTAGTTTTCTCGTTTTATTATTTACATTTATAAGTTCACTAATTATTAATAGAATTAGTCGTAGATCATTGCTGCTGTGGTCTTGTTTTGGTTGTTTCATCAGCCATCTCTTTAGTTGTATCATCATATATCTTCAGCAAAACAATATTAGCCTCCTTAATTATGATTATAATTTTGTTTTATTTACAAGCATTTGTGTTTATGCTAGCATATTTTCTCTTGGTTTAGGACCAATGCCAAATATTTTACAAGGTGAATTATTACCATTAGATCTTCGTGGAATTGGTTCCTGTATTTGTAGTATAGCATTTACTATATCAGCTTTTACTGTTACGAATTTATTTTTAAAAGTTAATAATTTACTCATAAATTTTTCAATTTATTGTATAAATTGTTTAATTACATTTATATTATTTTATTTTTATTTAATTAATACAGACAAGAAAGAACTTTATGAGATACATAATAGTTTTGAGAAAAATGAAAAAAGTGATAAAATTGACAAAAAGAAAGATGATAGGTAAATTTCTTACAATAAGAAACATTGTTTTGATTTTTGAAGGGACTTTATGTATGTGTGGGTATGCAAAATATCAAGTATTTTTTTAAAGCTATTACGAATCATAATGAACTTTTTTTAATTTTGCCTATTTAAAACATTTGCATTTCTTTCTAACCTTAGCTATGAGGTTAGAAAGATTGGAAACATTTGTTTAAAACTCAATAGTACAAAATATTTTTGTAAAAATTTGAGACAAATAAGCTCCAGTTTATTCGCCTATCATTCACTGTATAAGAAATTATAAAATTAAGTCAAGGGAATATTACATTATAAGACAGACACAAAAAAGTTTTATGATTATACTTGTATGACGAAATACATTTTCAAAACCACAACCAAAATGCCTTAAAAAATATATATATTAAAAAAATATCGGATGCTATTTTAAGGAAAACCATAAATAATTAGGTAGCTGAATTTTACTATGTGAGGAGCTTCACTTGATTTTAGGAATACTAAAGATTAGACATCATCAGAGCTAAAAAAAAATTGAATATTTGGTCGATTTATATTGTGGGAAATTAATAGAAATTGAATATTCTGTTAATAGAAAGATAAGTTCAGTCAAAGAAAATTTCAAGGACCATAGTAAATTGAATAGCCAGCCATCATTCAAGGGTTAAGGCATAAAATTATAGATAGATAAAAATAGACATTGTTTATCACGCTTTAGAACTAATTTCAACAACAAAAAAAGGATATATAAATTGAAAAGTTATAGCTGAAATCAAAGGATTCTGAACAAGAACCACACAGACCCAGAATAGAAAGAATTTATTCCCACATCAAACAAACCACACTTCTGAAAACATATAATTATATAGAGATACCTAATACCGACAAGATGTACCAACCAAAGATCTTAACAGAAATATTAAAGAAGAAAAATTATTAAATAACATTTAGAGCAAAAAATCCAAATGATGCGTTTGTGTAGACATATCGCACGATGCTCGAACATTTTCTTATTAAAACAATAGTTGAATAAAAACTGAGCAAATCATATTACAGAACACACTGAAGATGACCATTTGCTCAATGCTACCCAAATTTAACATCCCAACACATGCGTCCTGGATTTTCTGGAAATGTTGATCTCTATACTGTGCTCAATTTTTCTTATATTGAATTGATATTTTGTGCAATGGGCTATAATTAAGTTTTCTATCAATTTATCTGAAAAAAATTAATAAAATTTATTATTCCAACATATCTGATCTGTTCTCCTAGAAAATTGCTGTCTAATACGGAAGTTTTGTCTTATTTCTGGAATCCTAATCCATCGAAATATGGATCCACGTTTGCTATAAAATAGCCAATAGAATACATTTGTTGAATACCATTGGATTATAAGAAATAAAAACATAATACAATAATTCTGGAAAAATATTTTCCGGAAATCTAAGACACGCGCAAAAAGGATTTTCAGTAAAATGCTGTCGGGTACCAATTGTCACCAAAATGACCTAATTCTGCGTAATGTGTAAGTCCTAATAAAATTCGTACTTTTGTATTCGTAATTTTGTAGGTCAATTGAACTGTTTTTATATGAATGACAAATTCCTGGAATAGATTGACTTTAATTATGTAAAACAAGATACCAATGAAAAATCAACAAAGTTCGATTGGATATAAAACGACTAGAAAAATCGGAGAATATTTTCTAAGCATTTGCTTCGATTTATTCAAACTGCTCATTATCTTTGAGAGGCATTGCTTTAACATCATTTTCCCAATGAAATATATTTTTATCAGAAATTCTGAAGGAAGTGGTACCCAAATTTTCTACTTGGTATTTTATATGCTTTTGGTCATTACCCAATACATTTTTTGAAAGCGATTTTTTTATCAGTAACATTTTTTTTTTTTTTTTTTTTTTTGGTATTTGGGAACCTTCGGAGTTCTGGACGGAATAAGATGGGGTTAACAAATTTTGGCTGTGGACTTTCGGATTATCGTTATATGAGATTATTGAGTACTACTCAATGAGTAGCTGGGCTGTAGAAAGGTAGGCATGTTGAATTCACAAGTTCCCGTTAGATCACTAAAGTTAAGCGTTTACGGCCCAGCTTAGGCTGGGTGAGGTCAATGTGGGTATAGCTATCTGGTTTGTAAGGTTCTAGAAAATGAAGGGTAAAAACACCGTGTCGGATGACTAAATGATGAAAGAGATGTTAGCAAAAAAAGTTCGTATTATAAAGCCAGCGTTAATAAATAGTTGAATAAAACAAACTACGTAAAATCACCGAAGGAAATAACTTCCAGCCAGGTTTTATATATGTGCAGGTTTGAGTTCTCATGATTCTGGCTATTAGACTCTCCAGGGTGAGTTAAATGTGGGTAGCTGATTTTTAAATTTAGAGCATATGATGGGTAAAAACCTCCGCTTCGAATGCCATTAAATTTTTTGGGTTAATTAATATTATACCTAATGTAAAAGAGACGTTAGCCAAAGAAAAATTTTTGTACTAGAAATTTCAAAATCAGGAAAATATTCTCGATGCCAAATTTGCAAATTGAAACACGAAGCCTAAATTTGTAAACACAAAGAGGAATCAAAAAATCTAATATCATTGTACAATTTATAGAAATATGTCCCCACGTGTTATATAAATCTCTATCGAGAATAAGGACCCAAAAAGATTTTGTCAAACCCCCAAATATTAATAATTAAACCTCTTAACAATATCACAAAAGATACCGAAATACCTTTTTTCCTTCTCTAACATTGACGTGTTTTTATTTCCGCCTTTGTGAGCAACATCTTCATTTCATCAATTTTGTCTTCTACCGGATTATCAATTTTATATGTAAGGGGTTGATAAAGTTTTCAGAGGCTTTCGAAATATCAATTTACATAAGTTATTTTCGAAAAGAGAGTGAACAACAGCAGATTTCTGAAGTTCAGCAATTTTCGACGAAATTTTATTAGATAGGTGACAACGTAGTTTTGTGCCTTTGAGTAGCTGGCTATTCTCGCCCTAATCCGGGTTTGTAAATTTCCAGCGAATGAAGGATAAAACCTGCACATAATAAAAATTGGAACTTTGATCTGATTTGTTGAGGAAACATTGGGAAGCATTTTATTTTTGAAAACTTGTGTACCTATACCAAACTACCGACACAAAGTTCATTTTATTTCATAGAGCTTCGAACCTCCCATTATCCTAAAGTTTTAAAATAGATTTTCTATACTTACAATTTGGCTTAAGGTGTTTTTTTCTACAAAGATAGTGGGTAAACTTTCGTTTCTCCAGTTCCGTTTCAACTAATCAGATTGTTTGAGCAGTTTTAGATTAATTTGCACGAAATATAGTTCCGAAATATAATGTTAGGACAATACAATTAATAATTCCTCCGTTGTGTATATGTATTGTGACACAAAATCTATACTTATAAAATGCAAAGCCCAGTTGGTATACTGACGTACTGACTGACTGATAATCAACGTAGCTCCACCATGGCTAAACCTAGAGACTTGAAACTTGTATTCTATAAAGTTAATCATTTTTCTATAATTTTGTACGGAACACTCAATAAGCAAGCCTTGTTTAGTGTTTGGCAACCCTAGTTCGGCCCCTATCATTTCAAATCCTCCTTCAGTCCTTATGTTCGGTATATCACTGCCTGCTTAATCCTCCTGGTTGTTCTTTCAAATTCTTCAAGGATTGCAGTACATTCTTTTGTGACAAATATATTTTCATATTTTGATTTACCTATCCATATCTCAATGTTTGAAATTAATATCTTTATTGTTAAGAAGTATTTGAGCTGGGACCATAGTTATAGATATCTGTTGGCACCATCACCATTAGAGCGTCAATTTTATAAACATACTAGCTGAGTACCCGAACTTTGTTTCGAGAAGATGGGGGAACATGGGGAGTAGTAACTGGTTGTTTTAGCTGTGTAGAACGTGTTGGGAAAAGTATTGGGTTAGGTTCCAAAAAAAAAGGCTGAGTTTAGGATGGGTCAACAAACTTGTTGTTCAATTCTATTCAGCTAATATAGATAAAACCCTATTCGCAGACTTAGCGAATGTACATACAAAATTTCATTAAAATCGGTTAAGCCGTTTTGTAAGAGTATTGTAACAAACACCATGGCAAGAGAATTTAATATATGAGATAGTAATAGTTTCATAATAGACGACGATACGCATAAAAATAACGCGAAACGTATAGGTATGTTGTTGTTAACCCTCTCAACGACACTGTGTCTCCTGGCCAAGATAGGCGGCCAGTCCAACAGGATCTGCTCATAATGCCGACGGCTCCAGATTGGTCGGGCTTGATGGATAGTTGAATCAATGATTTACATTACGAGCAGCCAGGATACATAGAGTACAGCGATCAGATATCTGCGAGTTTAGCAAGGATCCATATACTAGCTCTCCGAAGAAATATCTGGAGCAGCACGGCTGGATGCTCCAACGGAAGAAAAAACTCAGCGAGTCATCGTCGGAATGGTGTTGATAGTTTTTGGTCGTGCCCGAGGGCACGGGTCGCCTCGGTGCGAAGAACCAACCATCTTTAGGGCTTTGAAACGTATATTATCACCGTTCCTATCAAAGACCATCAAATCTTTTTCTGTGGGTATTAATCTATTTCTACGATTATTTTCAAACCTGAATTTAGAAATAATCGGGAAAACAGCAGTTGATCTAAAAGAAAACAGCTCTTATACAAATACAGTCGTAGTAATAGTAGCTTCCATACGAGTTTTCGAGTCATCATACACACTAAATGGAAGCTTTATAAATTTAGCAATGTCAGCAGTATTAATTTATCAACCGATACGAATACTGTGGCGTAACTGAAAACCAATGGTTTACAATTCGAACTGTAACTAAAAAAAGAAGTCTCGGACGGTTACCTAGGTATATTGCCAACTCAAAAATAAAAACTTTCAAAAATATAAAATCCTTGTAAATTTCAAAGCGTAATGTCTGGATGGAGAGGCAAAAGTGGAATAGTATTACTTCCATTTAGGTGCACATGCCACTGTGTCAGTGACCGTTTTTTTTTACCGTCACGTTTTTTACGCCACATTTTTAATGCAAAGACGCTGCGCTGTGTCAAAATTAAACGTCTCCTTTTTTCCGCCACAATCAAAGCACTGCAATTGAGAACACTCCACTTCATAATTATGTATGTGCCATACGGATAAAATCGTGCCATAACAGAAAAGAGACGAAAATGAAGGTTCTTTGCTAATGGGAACATGCTGTTATAGTTGGTCATAAGCTGGCCAACAACACCCGGCTGCTTTCGAACAGTAAAATCGTTTTTTGGGTGTCATTTCAAAAGATTGGTTACAAAAAAACTCAATCTCAGCAATGCTTCCCGTCGGGTATTTATTATTTCGATTAATTTCTATACAAAACTAAAAGAGGGAAATCCATTTATGTCATCCCCACTCCAATAAAAAATTAACAATAAAAAATGGTCAACAAAACATTTTGAAGATATAGAAAAAGATAGCGCCAGATTGTTTTCAATTAACTAGAAAACAGTTCAATAAAGAAATAGCGTTGTCATTAATGTGAGGGAATAATAATGTCACATCGCACAATGCTTTTCCCCGGTCGTCATTTGGAAGCGACCACATGCGACGTGAAACTTTATGCGACTACACACTATAAATAATCCAGGAGTTGAATTTGTCGCTTGCAGTCGCTCATAGTTTAGCCTTAGGGGAACTATAAATAATCCTGGAGTTGAATTTGTCGCTTGCAGTCGCTCATAGTTTAGCCTTAGGGGAAGCTCTTGATGCATCATCCATCTCCTTCTGACGGTTACTCATATCACTTTATTTTAATTTATGTTGCTTGGCACATCCAGACATCCACCATTTTTCTTTTACAACAAAGTCAATTTAGAGTCAAGCGAATTAAAATAAAAAAAATTGTACCTATGAATTATTTATTCTTCCGATCGACTTAAGAGCATACTAGGTATTATTAGAACTTTCCCACTGGTCATTATAGAAAATAATGAACCAAATACAAATAATCATAGTCTAGTGGCCACTAGAATTGTGCCCAGGAACATGTGTTCGATTAGTGGTGGTTAGAATTTTCAAGGGTTAACAAAGTCTTCCAATATTTCACTTCGATTGCATGTTCGGATGTACTGACGGTACAACCAGACTAGTAAACTCGCGACTTAAACAATTTACCTTTGGGGACGTCATAACTGTTTTTGACTAACGATAACATAGACCAGGTAAGCTGTTCTCTGTTTTGTGATTTTATATTAGTCTTTGAATATTAATTGCATAGTAAACAAAACTCGACAATAAGTTGCAGCGTTTTAGGGTACATGAAATATAACAGATGAAAATAATCCTCGGGCGTTCTGATGAACACGAAAAAATTTGGAAACTCTTATGAGAGTGTAGCACACAGAAATCATAGTACCTTCCATCTACTAATCAACCATAAGAAAAAAATTGATGGACTCAGATTATTGATCCGCACATAAATGCAAGTACTGCACCCCTTTGCCACACGGAGCAGACTACAAATTTGGCTTCTCTTGTACTTTTATCTTTTGAGGAAACACAGGAGAAGATATTTGTAGTTCATTTTCCAGCAAGTGGTTTCATTACATTGTCAATATCACCAAATGTTACTTTTTGTCACCCTCGCGTCACAACATTACCATAATTATGCAATCTATACGCCGTAATTCATAACAAAATTGTTTTGTACATCCCCTCCCCCTCATTTAATTTTTTCTAAAGATCCCATATGGATACATATTATAAACTCAACCAAAAGTTCTGAAACTTAGATGCATATTAAAATGTTCACAAGAGATAGAAGGAGATATGTATTTGCAATTTTCATGCAGGATTTGCTGGGATACATCCATCCTTATATTCTTCATTCTTCCCATTAAGGCAGGTCCAAACTATGCCGCAGAATGCCGACGGCATAGACAGCGGCCTTGCGGCCTGCAAAACCGCTACAGTGTAGACATCGCCGTTGGCATTTTGCAGCATGCTGCTGAAAATCGCTCGAGTGTCGGTCTACTTCAAAGAAAGCCAATGAGAATGGGAAGTGTAGACGTACCAACCGTTGTCATCGCGCGGCAAGCAGAAGAATCTCCCGTCGCTAAGAATTGTATTAGAGTAACTGCAAGACGTTCAGGAATAGGTATTCTGAAGGGTACGTCTTTCTTCTGGATGATGGGAATTATCTTATTCAAAAGAACTTTAAAGTCACTACTTTCCATACGAAAAAAGTTTTTGGAACCAGATCCACTTCTGCACTCGAGATTGAAATCGTCTAGCTCTTCAAATAATAAATCCTTAATTAAATCACTAGTTCCGTATTGCGCCCTACTTTTAAGGCTTGGGCGCACTCAAAACCTTCGTTTGCGTCGTTTGCTTAGTTTTTCACAATTACATTCTGTGACATAGTTTGGACGCGACTTTATACACTACAAACAACCTTCGCTGACCAAATCCGTCAGAGGCATGATTTTCTATCTCTGATATTTTAACAACTAACACATCCATTTATTCTTTGTTCTGGCGGATACTTTCATCGCTCATTATGCCCCTTTTTCCTAACTCTAACCATTTTCCCAGGAAATTCATTTTTCTTTTCTTTTTCTTGTCTTTGAGCATTTCATCTTCTATATTAAATTGTTAGTTATTTTTCTTCTAGAATTTTCCTTTTTTCTTACCTCTGACCATTGAAAGAAATTCCCATTTACCTACACGAATTTTAATTTTTCTCTAGAATATTTTCATTTTCTTTCTTGCCTCGCACCTGAAGAATGTACGGTCCCCAACATATCTTTTCGAATTGAACTGTCTTAAAGACTAGTAATTCTGCGAACTACAGAGCTTACACCATTATAATCGTCATACATAGGCCCAAAACAAAAAATTCTACCAAAAATATAAATGTCCATAGCGAGTGGAGCCAGTTTCCATAGGTCCTATGACCGTGAAAATACAATAGGTTTGGTGTTAGGAAAGTCATCCAACCTTTAAACCAAAGATGGAAAGTCACCAGTAGTTTGCTTTTTCTACGCATGGATACCGTGCGAAGAAGTTGTGACATGGTGAAATTAAGGAGGGCAACGTCGATCCCAAATGGAATTAGAAAAACGTGAAGGTAAAGAAGACAAACTATGAGGTTCCAACAACTGCGGGGACCTTGCATACTTCAGATGCATATGTAGGTATGGTGATAAATGAAATCACAAGCAGTAGACCAAAAGACTTAGTTAAAGCTACCCATAATATTGTATGAAAGGAATTATATTATTATATCATTCAGTCGATTTTGAAAGTAATTGCAAAGCAACTTACTGTTGTATTGTACAATATTTTTCCAGATTATATCACTCTATGAAATGCGAAACATATGTGACCATTTCTAATATTTTATATATCCACTTGAGATTCCCCTTCCAGTGATCCCCTTCCAGCGATTCAGTGAAGCCTCTCATGTAGAGAGAGAGATTCCTTGTTCATTACGATGATTAATTTTTCTGTTACATTCCCTTAACATGTTGCATTCGATGCAATGGATGCATTTCGACATTGTAAATTTTTTTGTCATTTTCCAAGTAAGAGAATCAAAAGATTTTTGTTTAATGTGCTAAATTGAAAGGGTGCAGTTTTTTTTTGTTTGAAATTTTTGATTTGAGAATTGCATTGAAATGTGAATATATATATATATATATATGATTTGGGCTTTAAAATTTACATGGTGTCTCTTATATTCGGTACCCGAATGGTTAAATTAATATTATAGTCTAGATGATTGTCTGTGGGCTTAAAAATGCTAAGAGATTCGTAGCTGGTCCACAATTTGTATATTGTTCTCAATAGCCTCCGAGTACCAATGTAGATATACTATGTAAGTCCCTGAGTGCCAAGTCATTCCGACCCTTTGATACTATCCATGATCTTTGATAGCCTTTGAGACTCAAAAGGTTGCTGTCAACACATCCAGGCTAAATTTTTCTTTACTATATCTTTAGAGGCTCCAAAAAAAAAAAAAAAAAAAAAAAAAAAAAAAAAAAAAAAAAAAAAAAAAAAAAAAAA
>CM022877.1:7333723-7360669 GCA_012654025.1 Pachypsylla venusta
AAACTTATTTAATCATTTAAGGAAAAAAGGCGGACATTTTTTTGTGCCCAGGGCACTTTTGAGGGCTAAAATGGCGCTGGGTATAGGTAAAGAACCCTCACTTGCCAAGTTGTCAAAATCAGAAAGTAAAATAAATATAAGTTTTTTAAAAAAAAATATCAACTATAAATAAAGTTTGAAGTCAGGTCTTCAGAGGAAAGCTATCAAATCTCCTCACTTGGAAATACTTGAATTTATTTTCATAAAAAAAATCTATGGATAACCCCGATATTCTTTTGGAAGCAACTACAAGACCACGCCACTATCAGCGACTACACGCCACAATCTTCAAATCCTTCTGGAGTTGCGTTTGTCGCTTGAAGTAGCTCGTAGCAGAGTGTAGTCGCTCTTAGTTGCGTGAACTTGTTGTAGTGCTCAGTCGCTAATAGTAGCACCTAGTCAATTCCAAAAGACTTCATTAAGTATATTTTTATATTCAAGATTAGTATCCTCGCTAAAAACATTATACCAATTTTAGATAAGGCATTGATTTATCATTCTGAGGTCATCTGATAGTGTGAGCTATGACAGTATAACATATTAGAAGTAATAAAATTTTCTATAGGGGAGGAATAATTCCGGGGTTTACGTTGCACCTAATCCATATGATTACTTGAAATATATTGACAATAAGGAAAGATCATGGTGAATAATTTTCAACTTCCCTCTCTTGTTTTCGGTGTTGTTTTGATTTATTGCTAAATCTTTTTTCTTTGTGGGAGACTTTTATATTAAGTTTCATAAGAAAGAATCAATTTGTCATTTATTTTCCAGCCTCATCATCAACAGAAAGAAGCATATTGAAGTTTTGAAAATGACCGCGAAAAATACACATGAAAATAGACATCCGTTGTCAGCATTCCGCCACATATGATACTTTTTCCAATTAAAGTTGACCCATGTAATAATTAGTATCTAGATGACAATTAAGGGTAATTCCACACCCTAATTGTCCTCTAGAAAAATATAAATATCGCACACATCGTATTTCTAAATAACGCCTTCAATAAAAATAGAACCGGTTTATGTACTTGATTTCTAATTACGCCTTAAAACAAATTAAGATAGGTTTTATGGAATGTTTTCTTTTCTTTAAAATAAATGGTGGGATAGATTTTGTTTGGTCTCTTATGAAAATTTTAAAATTAAATAAATTATCCTCTGGAAAAATATAACTATCTCAGACAACGTATATCTAAATAACGCCTTCAATAAAAGTAGAACCGGTTTACATAGTTGTTTTCTACTTACGCCTTAAAACAAATTAAGATAGGTTTTATGGAATGTTTTCTTTTCTTTAAAATAAATGGTGTGATAGTTTTTTGTTTGGTCCCTTATAAAATTTTTAAAATTAAATAAGAGACAATTTTTTGCCTGAATTCTCATCTTCTTTTGGTAAATTTCTTCATGCATTCATTAAACATGGCACCTGAATTAATACTTATTTTTCCATTTCATCTGTAACCACGTGGTGTTGACTGTTTTGAGGTGATTTACAAAGGAATAACTGCTGATGTTGAAACAAAACAACAGGAATGCATTATATTTACTCACCTATATATTTATCAGAAATATGAATAAAATATTATAAAACTGTTCACAACAAAAAATATTTACCACCATTAAATGGTCAGTCAGCGCTTCACCACACCAATTACCATAAGAACATCGATAACTCAAAAGCTGGAATTCCATGGAAAACATTCAACAACATTATTTTCAGAAAGATATTTGTAATTAAAGAAAGAAGCTTCGATATTTCAAATAAATAAACACTATTAAGCTTCGAGAATCATCTAAAACTTTTTAATAAGTTAGTAATAATAAAAAACAAAATAAAATGGCGCCGTCTTGATGTTATACGCTAAGTATTTTAATTGATATTTATTGTTTAATATTAAAAACAAAGTATTTGTTTTTATTAGTAGGAGTCTGTTATTGATTGAAAATATAATGGAGAGTTTATTAAATTTAGAAGAAGAAGAAAATTGAGATTAAAAAGAATTGAGGAAAAGAAAATTGTATTGAGAATAATACATACAGGAAAGAAAAATGGAGATAACGAAAAGAAAGACTTAGATGGGAACTTAGTAGAATGATGCTAAAGTTGTAGAGAACTGGCCAAAAGTGTAAAAGTGGATTTTGAAAAAGTCCAGTATATACTCGTACCTAGAAGAATACATGAAAAAGGGAATGATACCTGAGTAGTAGAGAACTCAACAAATAAGAATAAAGAGAAGGATCTTCAAATAAGGCAGAACGAAGGAGATAGAGAAGAGAACAATATAATAGCAACACAACTCTGATAAAAAGGAAGAGGAATTCAGAGAATAAATTGGAACATAGAAGTGGAGTACCAATAATATGACATAGAAGAGAACGAAGAAAAGGGGGAAAAGACAGCTCGTCAAAAAAAGAATATTCTTCTTCTTTTGACTCCAAGAAAATAGGATATACTAAAAGGAAGTGTAATGAAGAAGTAAAAGGAAAAGTAGACCCGAAAAAATAGAAAATTTTGGAACCAAACTAACACATTACCATCACTTTTCAAAAAACAACCTGTACTTAGCACCTATCAAGAAAACTATAACTGTTGTGGAATATAACTTAGGAATGACAAAGAAACAACTAAACGAAAGTAGAGAAAGGGAACATATTATTATGCTGGCAAAAGTTCAAAAGAAAGAGAAAAAGCTAATTTAAAGTTGAAAAAATAAAATTATTGTATATTTTATTACATTATTTAAACTTTAATATTAATAGCCTTTGTTTAATTAAAATACAAAAGGTATAATAAATCCCCCAGCATTTTCGTTGTTCCGTTTATTTTCAACTCGTTCTTGCTGCATTTTTTTTTTCCTCCAACTTTTTTACTTTATTTTCTTTTAAATTTATGTCTTAATTAAATTCATTATTTTTTTTATCTTAGAAAAAATAAATATTGTTTAATTTTTAGTTGGATACATGTTTTTTTTTTTACAATGATCTTACCTTATCATTCTACCGAATACACAAGAAATTCTCCTTAAATAAGTATTGGTACATCATATTCAGAATCCTCTTGCAAGAGACTAAGTATTTGGTTTTTGGAATTTAATTTCCTTTTTGTTTACCTGATTTTTATTGAGAATACCCAGATTACCCAGTGGTCAGAATTGGGTGCGGGATGATCAAGATAGGGACAAATTATGGTGACCTTAATGCAATCATCAATAATGGAGAAATTTCAGCGTTGACATCAAAGATCCATCCATGTAATACAGATGTAAAAGAGGTATTTTTTGGCGCACGAAGTTTTTTTTTTTTTTTTTTTTTTTTTTTTTNTAATAAACTTAATGTTTTTTTTTTTTTTTTTTTTTTTTGAGATATCACTTTAATAATAATCCAAAAAAAATCAGAGTTATTAAGTTTATTTTATCAGTTTTAGAAATGAAGGAATATAGGTATATATGTACCTATACATTTTTTTTTTTTTCAAAAATGGCCTTTTTGAAAGTAGGGATAAATTCTTACAAAAATTTAGGTAGGTACAGTTTAAAAGTTTGTTTTTTCCTTTTAATTTAATATGCTAATCAGGAAGGACGCTATTTTTTTATGAAAAAATTCTCTTTTTTTATATATATATTTTATTTTTTTTTTTTGGTTTTGAATTTCTTTCTACCTCTCCCTTTTTGATTAACATTTTTAAACCTCTAGGGTTATTTCCGACATTTTTTTTCTTCTTTTCAGAAAATAAATTTACTTCTTATATTTTTTGACCTGACTTTTTATTTTATGTGAAATCTTAAATTAGGTTTCATTAGCGATGAGAAATGGTGTGCTGTCATTTACTTGATGAGAGATGTTTATCGGTTAGATGTTCTCTGGCTCTGGAATGTATGCACGATGGATTTCTCTGATGACTGATGAAATTTGGATGGGGTCTACACCGCAGATAGATAGAGTGAATAAGTTTGGAGGTTCATGGAGGATTATTTTACACTTTATAGTAGAACTCTTTAATTTAGAGGTGACAACTAAGTCCTAATTTATTTCGAGATTCAAATACACAATGAACAAAAGCAGATCTGCCGTTTTTTACCGCGATTAACGACATATCCTATTATTTTTAATAATGAAAATAATGTTTTTTTTTTAAGATTATATGTGGTTGTTTGTTGATTGTGTACCTATGACAAACTGGGTAGTTACCAGATCCCTATTTGGGTGATCAGAAAGGGCCGGATATGATTAAAATTATTGGAATATTTTTTTTATTTTTTTATTTGCATATTTTGATGAGTTTTGCGTTACACAAATTTTGATTCTTTCGAGCATTTTGGGAGGAAAATAACATTTCGTCAAATATCCCAAAATATTCCAACATTTGTATCTCATATGTACAAGTAGATGTATAATGGAATTTTACTTAGCGGTACGGAACAAACCAAACAACACTTTGTTTACTTAGATTTGAATTATAGAATCTCTGATACATGTAAATCAATACATCAATGGACAAAAGTTACTCACAATATCCCCTTAATGTTGCTCCTATTTTCAAATTCTGTCTCCTGACGTCGGTAACGGTTGGAACAGTTATTTTCACAATGTAAAATGATCCTAAGTAACCGACGTTATGGTTTCACAAAGGATAACTTGCAAAAGTACATGGTGGTACAATTGAATAAATGTCTTGAATGGCGTAGATTTCCTTTACTCTACCTATTACTGTTGAAGTGTAAAGAAAATATTAAAAATATCATATTAAAAATTGATATTTCAAATGAATATTTTAGATTATTTTGTCATTATCTGGAATATTTTAGATTATTTTGGCACTTTGCCTTGCATTTTGGGCAATGTTATACAGATTGTAATCTGGGCTCTAGTGATCACTATGTGTTTTTTTTATTATTATTAATAATTAATTAACTCACATACTGATTCCCTGGTTTAAATGAGTCAGAAAGGGTAGAACTTTACTACTTTGCAGCACAATACTCTATGTACATTGTACATAGTTGACTTTTCTTGCATTAGAGAACACTTTTTGAAACATCCAAAATTTTGCTTTTCTCTAAAACTAGTGAGATTGCGAAAAAACTGAATACGTACAAAATTGCCCTTGCCTCTAAAATTAAAAACCAACAGTAATAGGATATTGTGGTTTCCAATGATTTGATATGAGCAGACTTGATGTTATAGCTTAAAGCATTCTAAACAGTGGTTACTGTGAGGACCACCATGTAACTAGGCTAGGTACAAACTATTAGATGAGGATGCTATAGCTGTGCTGCAAAGAGATAAGATACATCAAAAGAGAATCTAAATCCTGAGGTTCATCAAATAAGGACGACGATGGAGAGTGAATAGGGACATGACATCGGATAGAGATGGCCAATGTAGAAAATACTGGGCGGACAGAACAGCACCACATTGACAGATAGATGCTTTCTTAGAAAGTATGAATTCGCTTTTTATGGACAATTTTCATTCGGGACATCACGATCTCTTCCGAAAAATTAGACTTTAATAGGTTAAAATTTGTAATAAATATTTCCATTATATTTTCTGATAAATCCCTTTGTACTTTTTTTTTTGTAATTTGTAATGACAATTTTTTTTTCTTTCCTTATTTCGGAATATTTTTTTTTGCCTCCTGAATAAAATTAATTCAAGATGAAGAAGTGTTAGAGGGGGGATGAGGGGGTGGAAGGCAGATCGGGAGGGGGTAAGTATCTTGTGAAATTAGTATCTTGTCTTTCCATTGTAATAATAATACAAAAGACTTACAAGACGAAGGAAACGAAAAAAAAAAAAAAAAAAAAAAAAAAAAAAAAAAAAAAAAAAAAAAAAAAANACAGGAAGTCGACTCATGTGAGTCGAAAATCCCATCCCTAATCAAATCTGTCAAAGAATGGAGGATGTATTAATCAAACGATATCTAGGTATATTTAGGTTTTACAAATTCAAGCATTGGAAAGTGGTGTTACAGCAGAATACCTGCTCAACATAACCTGGGTTGAAAATGTTACGAATTGGAAGTATTGAGAAGAATGGGCAAAATATTGGATGTCAATAATTTCAATTTATCTTTATTTTTTACAATTTTTTCTTAAGTATAATATATCTCCTAAGCTAAGGCTAACTTCTAAGGAGATGGTCTTTCTCTCATCTCGTTCCTAAATCTAATGAAACTACGGCCCGCGGCTGAAATGTAGGGGGTCGTCAAGAATTTAAGGTACCCCGAAAACCCGACACCCCCCGCGAGATAAGTTTCGGGTGCATAATTTCTATATTCTGTTTTATTTGATTACGTGTTTGTTTGTTTTATTTTTAATATTATTATATTTAATCTGTCAATAATCTGAATTTATTTTTTAATTTATTTTTATTTTTCTCTTGAAGGAATTCTTTACAAATATTTGATTAGTAAGGCCGGTACTACATAAGACAATTTCCTCTCACCATACTTTGTATAGGGACGTGACTGGGTCAACCGCTGGTGGCGCAGTTCGTAAGGTGTGTTATTTTGATCATATACTGAGAGGATATTTTTTTTATCTACTGCATCTTAAACTGCAGGGAAATATATATGACAAAAGAGGCAAAGGCAGGATCAGTTGCTTACAAANTGTATAGGGACGTGACTGGGTCAACCGCTGGTGGCGCAGTTCGTAAGGTGTGTTATTTATATGTCTGTGCACTTAAACCAAGAAAATTGCAACATTTTGATAAAAGCAAAGGATCACATATAGCTATGATGATTTCCAACATTCGATTAAAGGAGAAATAGGTACCTACACTTAAACTTCTTATCCTCTTGAGTCCCTTAAAAGTCTCTGNTTTTTTTTTTTGTTATTTAGGATACTATAGTAAAGAAAATCGACAACAACCTTTGAAAGTACATGCATCCTATATGTTGGGTCTGAATGGGATTCAGGAGTTTATAAAATATCTACAGGTTGTCCCAACAGACGTGAACATGTCATAAAAACCTATAATATCGAGTATAGTATACAGTATACCTAACTATTTCAGAACTGAAAAGTTGGATCCTATATCTTCACTTTGGTGAAGATATTAAAGCTGGATATTCATATAACGCAATGATATAGAGTACAAGAATATTTTACCTCTAAGGGAAATTGTTAACTATAAAACATATAAGAATATCTATCGTGTTCTATGGTAGCCAGATGTGTAATATACAATGGTCTCCAAATAAAAATACGAAAATAAAAATAATCTTTAAATTTATTAAATAAACAAGTTTGTTGTTTTTATCTAAAAAATAATTTAAATCTCTCGCCATATTATAAAGGTTTCGACTGCTTCAAGGTACCAACCACAAAACAATAAAAAAAAGTTGATTGCTTCATTCAAACAATCATCAAAATCATAATGAAAACAAGCAATCAGATATAACACACACAGCAGATATCAAAATTAACCCATTGAGTGTCGAAAAACAGAATAATGCAATGAAAAATGAAGCACAAAAAATAGATGTCAAAATTAACCCAATTCGGGCAAGCAGAGCAGCGGACTATTTTTTGTATATTTAATTTAATCAAAAGAGTAATCTATTTTACAACCGCGAGATTAGGTTTTTGTTGATAAAACAGAAAATTCTGTTCCACTGAAAAGAAAATGCACTTTGTGTTTGAGAGGTTCAATTACCTAACACTTCTACGATCATCTGCCTTTGCTTGTTGTACAGAGGACCTGTCTTATATTTGACTAGCTGTTTGCCCGTGCTTCGCTACGGTTACGAAATTCAACAACAATTTCGGGATTGCGAAATTGAGAAGCTTCCCAAGCTTTGTTTTTTGCTGTAACCGACCCCTCCAGTGTGAACATAGCTCCTATTAAGAAAATTCAATGTTTTACTTAAGGATATTACTTTTTGTACTGCGGAACACCTTCGTATTAAATTTCGGATTTCTCGCTCATCCTGGTGTGGTACTTCTCAATTATGGATTTCTAGTGGCACCGACCCCCAGGGTGAGCACGGCTCCTCTTTGAAAAATTCAATATTTTACTCTGGGATATTACTTTTTGTACTGCGGAACACCTTCGTATTCAATTTCGGATTTCTCACTCATCCTGATGTGGTACTTCTCAATTATGGATTTCTAGTGGAACCGACCCCCCAGGGTGAGCACGGCTCCTCTTTGAAAAATTCAATATTTTACTCTGGAATATTACTTTTTGTACTGCGGAACACCTTCGTATTCAATTTCGGATTTCTCACTCATCCTTATGTGGTACTTCTCAATTATGGATTTCTGGTGGAACCGACCTGCCGGGGTGAGCATGGCTCTCAATTAGAAAATTTAAAAGCGGAAGAATGTAGATACCTATATAAAATCTCTCGAAGATTAAACAGCCCTAAATTAATTGAGTAGTTCAGCAGATTGAACATCGAATGTGTTAGCAACTTGTAATGGTGTTGGTGTGAGGTTGATAAAATATTCGAATAACAAGAAAGCATTTGATTTTATAAGAAAATAAAAAATTCAATTATTTTTAGGAAATGAATTTTCATCACGCCACAAGTTTCATTATGAGATAAAGCCACTTGAATCAATCACCAGGAAAGTGACCTAGGACGAGGGGATGCACTAGGTGGCTTGATGGATGAGGTATGCTATGGAAATAGAATAGTTTGTAGTGGTACTGAAATTATCATCGGAACTATAATAAAGGTACATGAATTTCTATCATATGAATACCTATATCTCCTTTACTTAGTTTGTCCGAGCTAGATTACATATTGGCGTCTCAGACAATGTAAACGTTTATAGTGGTCAGCAGGCATTGTAGGCAAAACACCAATGACAAAATCATCAAAAATTCTGAGAGACCTTGGAAAAAGATGTTATGCTCAAGATAATGAATTGTAGAGATATAATCACTTGCTTCATTTGAAACATTCATCAGTGTTGTTTTATGAGTAAGTCCATCAAATATCACGCCTTGATTGGTGGCAGAGATAATTTTAAAATTTTTAGAAGCCTTACAACCAGGTCCTAATTATTAAAAATGGGTCCAACAAGACGTCATCAATAGCAAATTTTACGAAAATAATGTGTTTGGTGGGAATTGATTCTAGGAGTATGCAAAATACACAAAACATTATTATGCTTTTTCCTAAAGTAAAACGTGTCTAAAATTTTCATTCCATGCAAAGGCAAACATAATTAATAAATCCATGTACCTAATTTTTTATTTATATTTTTATATATGAACACACGTTTTTATTATTTCACCTGGAGAAAAAAAATAAAGAAGAGGGAAAAGGTCGTAGGGCCCCGAGAATTGCATTTTCTATAGGTCTCATGGTTAATTCTTAATCCACTAAACTTATTCTTTCTTTCTTATCTTCTTTTCTCTCTTCCTAAAACAGCAGCAACAACGACTGTGGTGTGTCCAGTCCATAAAAAATCCAATTTAATAAAAAAACATTTTTTTTTTCTAAATGAGATGTCCAGGCATCCTACGGAGAGTTTATCCCAGGGGTGCATTTGCAACCTTTTCCTATCATTCTCGATTACCTTTGTTTAATCTATTTTTTTATATTTTTTCGTCTAAGTCGTAATGTGACATTTTTAAAATTACTTTTGCCCGGTGTATCTTTTTTATCAATCCTCTTTATTTTGTGTCCAATCTCTTCTTTCGTCTTATTGTTTTTTTTTTTATCTTTTATAAATATATTTAGGAAATGAATGTCAATAAATAAAAGAAAGTAAAAAATAAAAATAATGATACTTTCAGATTTATCCTTTTTATGCTGGGGTGAAATTTTGTTTCACGTCTCCTTAACATCTATTGGTGATTGGATGGTGGATACTTACAAAGCAGCTGCCCACATTGACCTTAACCAGCCTAGGTTGGTCCGCAAAAATAGCCAGTATCACGAGTACGGGAACCAACGTAGAAGACCACTTGGTAAAAATTGCTTAAGCTCATCCAGCCTGGGTTGGGCCGGAAATAGCCAACTTGGTAAAAGCTCGCTCTTTATGTCTCAGGGTACAATTTTAGTTCATCTCCTTTTTGTGTCGTGTAATTTAGTCATTAGTGAATATATGAAAAATGCACACATTCCGAATTACACAACAAAAGACGTGATACACTCCAGGAAACAAGTCTGTATTATCTATAAATGAACTCAAGTGCTTCAATATCAATATAGCCCATGAAAATATAATTAAAATATTGGAAATTTGTTTAAAATCTAATGATCTATCAAGACAGAGGTTTTACTACCCATTTGTTGGAAACTTACAAACCAGCAACCCACAATTATTTCAACCAGCCTATTTAAAGCTTGCAGTTTTAGGCAACTTGCAAAGATATGCTCATTACCAATTCCGAAACACATAAATTGATCTATCATTTTCTGGGCTATTTCTTCATGGGTGCAGGTTTGGTTCATTAGGCTGCAGCTTAGGAGGTTGTCCCACACTCGCACTTGTCACTCTGTATTTTTCCGTTTACAGTTGCACCTGAACTTGCCGGATCTGAGGCGGTTCAGTTATTTCCAGGAAACGTGGTTTTTGATTTTGTTTGATTAGAGGTCATTCATATTTGCGGACTTCGCGGTTTCTGTATATAGGCTCTGTGGTATTGATAAAGCTCGCCCTTGATCTTACTTTTGGCAGTTAGTTGTTATGACCATATAGATATAGAGGAATTCTGCTAACGTCATTTTCGGAAGCAATCATTCGTCGTAACTGTGGAGCAATCACTCTGTATAAACACCATTCACATCCATGTGATCCTAGCATTGAACATCCAATCTAATTATTCTTCTCATCCATTCGAAATGATAAAGGTAACTCAACAACCAACAAGTCAACATAGATACGAGGAAACTAAACTAAAACAATTTTGATTACAATTTTCTATTTTTTCTCTCTCTGGAGATCTTCTCTGGAAAAGTCACTTAATTTTTTTTCCTTCCAACCTCTAGAATATTCAAATTCTTCAAAAAGAAAAAATAATCCAGAAAAGTTTCTCTCAACACATTAAAATATATCTTTCCCAGCCTTCCCTAGATGGGTTTCCAATCTTTCATTCGTTGCAGTGGCGTAGAACACAAAAGTAAAAAGATCTCACTGGCTTTAAAATAAGTTATGATGAAAGAAGATATAACCCAATCTTCCCTTCATTTATAGAAAACAAACATCCCTGCTGGAAACAAGAAAATTAGTTTTAGATAATTAGAAGTAACCTCTGACAAAAATTAATCGTCCTCTCCTTTAGCTCCACCTTTCTATTTGGGGTCAGCGTTCCCTTCTTTTCAGTGCCTATCCTCTTTAGCTGTATCCTTTCCTGGCACGGTTTCCCTCGCTTTCTTCTCATAGAATCAATGCGTTGTAACGGCAATTTGCCGATGACATTCCATCTATGAATTGAAGTAGAGTTTTTTAAAGGATGACCTTTCTATCAAACCTTCTGTATTTACACGGGCTTAGGACTGTCACCAATAATATTAATTATTATTTTGCAAATTGATTAAGTTTCTCAGCATTCATAACATCAAGAACAATGTTGTTAAAATGTTATACATTTTTTTTTTCACGTTGATGTATGGTGCCGATCTGCCAATTCATGGATTCTGAGGAAAGCCAAAACGGGAACCCTTCGGGATGTGGTGTAAATGATACTGCAAAATTACTAAACTGAAAAAGTCACTTTTTTTTTTTGAAATTCAAATGTATGTACTTTTTCCTAGCTTCTAAGAAATGTGTATTAAAAAATGTGGAATGTGTTATTCCAAAAATGTGGAATGTGTTATTCCAAATAAAAAATGTGGAATAACACCGACTTGATTAGCAACATTAAGAAAAATAGGCTCCATATTTGGGCCCGGAGGGGGATAAATATGAAATACTCAGAATAATCTCGGGTGGAAAGATTCAGTGGAATAGGAATGAAGAGACAGAAGATTGTCATGGAAGGCAAATTTGAGAGATTGTGTTTGAATGTTCCAACCATTCACATTGTCAGGGATAAGGGGAAGCTTTCCATGATAGTTTCCAACCTCCGATAGGAGAGGGATATTAAAAAGAACTAGGTACTTGGCTACAAAGGTCGGCAAAGCACCCGTTATCCTCAGACTCGCCACTGATCCCGTTTGTTTCCATGTTTAATTTTTCCGCTTTGAATACTTGCTTTAAACTTGTTTTTAATATTAATTACATTAATTTTCTACACATTGAACATGCTTGGATTCTTACCTCTCTCCCTCCCTACTAACGTATGAATAACTTATTAAAACTTTTAAATTAACTATCCATCTATTTGGTCTCCTCCTTAATATATAAACAGTGAGGTGAAGAGGTATCACTTTGTTTTTTTTGTTTTTTTTTAGAAAAGAAAAACATCGCCGCTGATTCTGATGACAAATTGTATATAGTGTGCTTCTATTTGGATAGCTGAATGTTTACCTCCTTAGGTTATTATTATAGATAATGACACTTCAAACAGCTTAGATACCTACCATCTCTAAATTTCATTTTAGATCTTTGTAGGGGTGTCCGTAAGGTCAATAATTAAAGAAGAAGAAATGAAAAAAAACTTCATAAAATTATGATCATTATTGAAACTAATATATATACCCAACGTTAACTTACTTCCAAATTCTGAACTAGTCCTTTTAGTATGGTTGTTGCATGGCAATTATTGTCTTCGCCCATATTAATGAGCCAGAATTGTCGAGAGATCTAGTCAAACTTAAGAAACAAACGTACTGATATCATAGGAATTTACTATGAGAGGAGTTGATAGTAAGATACCTGTATGTGACCGCACTTTGGGCACTCCTACATCCTTCCCTTTTTCCTCCTACTGCAATTGCACCAAACCCCCATTAAAACCGAACACCAAATTGTACATATTATCTATAAATATATTAGTCCTCCTCTACCTTTGTTGCTATTACCACGTGTGATTAGACCTGCCAAGTTGTAACGCCTGCCTAAAAAGTTGTGCTACCTTGTTAACTACCCAATCGTTTTCTGCCTTACTAAATATCCTTACCAACCCTTTTGTAATAACAATAATAATAAACCTTAAAGTGTCTTTAAATTAACTTGTGTATATAAATAAATAGTGTAAAGAGTGAATAATAAACTTTAACCTGGTCGACCTGTAAGTGTAACCTAACCATCATCAACATCTCAACGTTCAACTGGTGGCACGGCGCCACCAGTTCCTTCCCCCTTTAAAGCTACAGCCTCCAATACCTATTGAACATAGAACCGAATCTTACAATCTCCAGATCAACCTCAAATACAAAGAGAATCCTTTCAAGAGGTTAGGTCATTCTATTACATTCCAGTCTTTCTATTGTGGGGAGGCGTCACTCGTCATCTTTACGGGATCTATCTTTACCCTTTATCAATGTTAATCTTAAAATACAGGGTGCGGCAATTAGTTCACCCACATTTGAAAGAGCTGGTAAATAAAAATGAAATGATGCTCGCAGGACCAAACCATTGCGACACCTAAAAACTAGATGTCATTTCGTGTTGAATATCACAGATCCCACTATCACTTACCCTCCCACGATTTTTTACAAAGTGGGAGAACTAATTGCCGCATCCTGTATAATCATGAGAGCCTTCTTTCATTTGAGAATATTAATGTAAGTATCAATATACCTATCTGTTTGTTAAATAAAATATTATAATTAAGGAATGCTCCGAGTTTCACAAAACATGGTTGCAGATAAATTCATTGCCAATTCTTTTTATTTTGGTCCCATGATTTTTCTTCTAAATCGTTATTCCCGTAAAGAGACACCCCTCTACCTCATATTATATATTGTGGTGTAGTGCGGTAGTGAAGAGAAGCATTCCAATTTTCAAAGATGTCCTCAAGAAAATAAATTTATGTTGTTAATTATAAAGTTGCCTGGATGGGAACATTTGATAATTACATTCATTAATTTCAAAAGAGATAAACTTAGAAATTAAAACAAAATTCAGATAGATAAGTAGGCAACTAGGCATGTCCATGCCGACATTGTTGTATTCGGGCAATTCAGAATCATCAAGGTACAATGTTAAATGGCCCCCCGAGGTGTACCCCGGCTAACTCATTAGACGACGAAACAATCATTGGGTGATATAAAAAATAACCTCCAGAAAAAAACAATTATGTACATTAAGTGAGGAGAAAAAAGAAAAAGCCTCTCATAAGCATTCATATACAGGGTGTCCATAAAGTCTCACCCCACCCCCGTAATTCGAGAATGGCTGAAAATATAAGAAAACGCAAAAACACGTATCCTTTAGATTTTTGGGACATTAATTTTAGACTAAAAATTGTTTGGCCTCGGCCAGCTGTTTAGGCTGGGCACTGACTAACATCAAAATCTTAAATGAGAAAGTATATCAAGTGACACCTTGTTTTAAAGGTCTAAGACGAGTTCATTACAGAAAACCAGAGCTCTTTAAGATCTACCGTTCACGAATTACAGGGTGGAACATGTGACCCATTATCTTTGCGGCCGCACGAAATGGTAAGTAAAAATGCCTAGAAATAAGTTTTTATGATCCCAAATAAGTAATTTAGTAAAAAAGATGGTTCCGCCCAATTTGACCGCGGAAATCGAGCCTTTTTAGACCAAACCTATCCAGCTGTTTTGATAATTTTGGTCTAAGAAAGCTCGAACTCTGCGGCCGAAGTGGGCGGGACAACCATCTTGTTGGAACACTATTTTTTACTAAACTACCTATTTTATTTTATTTAGATCATAAAAAAATATTTCTAGGCATTTTTACGTATAATTTCGGTGCGGCCGCAAAGGGATAGGGTCACATGTTCCACCCTGTAATTCGTGAACGGTAGATCCTAGAGAGCTCCGGTTTTCTGTAGTGAACTCGTCTTAACGAGACCTTTAAAACAAGGTGTCACTTGAAATACCTTCTCATTAAGATTCAGAAGCCAGACGGTGCCCAGCCTAGAGGCCAAAAAATTTTAGTCTAAAATTAATCCCCCTAAAATTTAAAGGATACGTGTTTTTGCGTTTTCTTATATTTTCAGCCATTCTCGAGATGCGGGGGGTGGGGTGAGACTTTATGGACACCCTGTATATTTTTCTTTTCTTAACGTTTCTTGAGCAACTATTGGTCATTTGGGACGGGGGTTTTACCCTCCATTTACTGGAAACTTACAAAACAACTACCTCAATCAGCCTAGGTAGGTTCGGGGAGAGAAGCCAGCATCACCAGGGCGGGAACCTACGTGGACGCCTACTCGGTAAAACATTACTTAACTTCAGTGATCTAACGGGAATCTGGTGTATTCAACGTGCAATAGACTTGGCTATATCATTATTTAATCTCCGGAAATAATGCTTGTTGATTTCTGGTGTGAATTCTTTGATTTGAAAATATTTTCGGCTAACAGTGCGAAACTCAGTAAGTTCGTTTTAAAGTAGCCACGAGACAAGCCAGGCTTTTCTGGCGAAACCTACTGGTTTACAGTGTTTCTAGATTTTCAAATGCATTTTTTTACTATTTCTCCTGTTCTTTTCTAAAATATTTTTAGGTGAAATATTCTATTATTAAAATAAAAGGGGAAACAAATGGAAAATCGCCTTATAAAGGGTTCTTTTCTTGTTATAAAAAGATAAAACGGGAGATGCCCACAAAAATATATTTCTACTGGTCAAGTGAAAACACAATCTCTTCCCCCCCTCCCATCTTTCTTCTGTTTTTAACAGAACGGAAAGTTCGAACGAGAGAGAGAGAATTCCTTTTTTCATATATTTTATAATGTTTTTGAGGTAGAAAATGATGCAATGGACTTAGAGCAGGCAAGGTTTCATAAATAAAATTTCCTTTTAATAGTTTAGAATTGATATTCAGGCAAGCATGTTTGCTTGCATCAAATTCTAATATGGAGGATGTTTGCATCAAATTCAAATATTTTGCAATTACAATATCTTTCTTTATCAAGGTGTGTGCAGCTAATCGGTTAACCTCGTGAGGTTAACCGATTAGCTTTGTGTGAACAACAAAACGACCAGGCTTTATCTTAATTCATCCAGTAAAAAATTGAGTGGGGGGGACGGNGGGGGTTTCGTGACAATTCCAAAGGTTAACTATTGAAAATAATAAACCAAAAGGAGTGTCATTACAGCGTTGCCCAATATTTTGGAATTTTTTTTTCCATAATTTGTGTTATTTGGCACATCCATTAATTTTAATTTTACCGAACCTTAATTTAAAATTTGATGGAATCGACCGCGAAAATAAATTATTTATCCTGCCCTAAAAAAAGATAGGTATTTAGCCAGCGATCATACCACGTTGAATGCACCAGTTCCCGTCAGACCACTGTAGTGAAGCAACTTCGGGCGTGGTCAGTACTTGGATGGGTGACCGCTTGGGAACACCACGTATCGTTAGCTCATTTTTCCGGCCCAACCCAGGCTGGGTGAGGTCAATGTGGGTAGCTGGTTTGCAAGTTTCCAGCNGTCAGCCCTAAGTGGCATATATTCTCATTTGATATCCGAAAGTTGATGCATTTCATTCTCTCAGGAAAAGCCACATTTTAAAAATCTCCAGATTTTTGTAATTGTACATATTATATTTTTTGTGTTATTACAAGCTTTTTTTTAAAAAAAAAAACTTTAAAAATGCTACAATTTGAATCTATTGTCATAGCTACTGAATTGTGCTCTGGAGGTGGAGTTACCCCAAACAAAACCAGAATAGAAATCAAAACCAGTAGAAAATTCGAAAAAAAAAAAAAAATCCAGGACCAGGGTTCGAACCTGCTACCCCTGGGGTGCAAGCTGAGCGTGATGAACACTGTGTCACGGAGACGTTGATACTTATCTTTTTTCTTCCTCAAATGTATATGAGTCCTATCACTCCTATCAAGTATACAAAATGCAAAAAAAAAATCAACAAAATATTGTAAACCAGTGCCTGAAATTTGAAACGTGAATTTGATATTAAAAACATAGTAGAACTGAGAGTGTTATGAAGAAAATGGAAAAAAAAGAATAAACTAAAAAGAAAACCAAGATCAGGGGTGGAATATAGGGGGGAAGAAATGGACCGGGGAAGAGAGGGAAATGCCAGGAATGATTTGTGGTGAAAAATATTTATTATCATTTTTCTGAGCATGCGTCTTTTATAAAATGGTCATTATTATTTTATTTTTTTTCGTTTTGTTTCCCCCCCACTCGGGTATTGATATTCCCCTTCGGACAGGAGAAAAGTATAACGGTAGGGTCAGTCTCTTAGAGTAAAAGGCTTCATATATCATTTGGATTATTATTTTTCTTCTTGATGCTTCTGTTGTTTGGGTTGGGTATGAAATAAAATGCCCTATTGGACGCCATATTTGAAATTTAATAACCGTCGTTATTTATATTATTTTCCCCTTTTTTTTAGTAAAAGAGGCACCTAGTTCAGCAGTATGTTTAGATATTGATGCTTATAAGACTTGCACATTAAGGATTCTGCAAAGTCTACATCATCGAAAACAAACGAGAAAATTTCATCATCAATGTTGACAGTTTTTGTTGTTGAGGCAGCTACAGAATCTGCACCTTATTCAAACTTCATCCTCGGTGCCAGGATTGGGAAATGCTGAAACATCCTTTCCTTGGGCTTCTTTCATAAATCTTATGGGGACAGTGTGGTGGGTTTTGATGGGCAGCTGAACAGATAAAGGGTATCATGTGGGGGTCTAGATTGTGTTGCGAGGCTAGGCCATCCACCTTAATTGATAACGTTTTGTAACTGCTTACTCTGTTACTCTGAGATATTTTTTTTTTTTTTTTTTTTTTTTTTTTTTTTTTTTTTTTTTTTTTTTTTTNCGCCATCTCCGGGTATCGTTGTAACATGACCAGCCACTTAGCTGTCCTCGACTGGCTGAGTGCACCACATATATTTATGTAGTAAGCAGCACGTGGTATCCCCAAGTGACATTCACTCCGGGTGCTAATTATTACCCAAGTTGATAAGTATAGGGGCATTTGTAATTTGGAGGAGTCTACGCACAAATGCAAGCGGCTAAACATTAGTAGAAGCAACTTTAAGCGATAAACCCCATTTGACTGCTTGTAGTGTGTAGTCAATTGAAATCACGCGCAGTCGATGTCGCTTCCAAGAGTGGCCGAGTTAGATAGGAAACATTTTACTGAGATATTTCAGAACTGTGATGCAATTTTAACAACTAATAATAATAATAAAATAGAAGAGAAAATAGAGAGACAAATTGTAGAAAATAGTGTCAGAACAGAAAATGAAGACACGAAATGGCATAAATCCAAACAATATAAGACATAATGGTAAAAATAAATTTGATTAAAAATAAAGCTCGGAACACCCGAGTCAGAACAGTACATAAAACTTTTAAAACATCTTTCTTGGTCATAAATAAAAACAGACATAACTTAATTAGGGTACTAAAACTTATATAAAAAAGGCTTTGTCCAGAGGGCTTTTCTATATCAGGAATTTTTGTAGGGGTCAAAAACATAATTAGAAATGTTGTTTTCTTTTCTCTATGAATTGTTTATGAGCGATAACAGGATTCATCGCTTAGTGGTCAGGAAGCAGAAATTAAGGGATCACTTACATTTGGTTATTAGAAAGTAAAAAAAAAAGAATGGACAGTAAAAAGTAAATTGTTGTCCTGTCCGATGAAGCTTTTATGTCAAAGTTTAATTCCTTTCAGAAAATAATAAATTTGTTTCAATTTTATTGAACTTTTATATCAAACTGTATAAAAGAAATGTTGGGTAACTTGGAACAAAATTGTTCCCAAATCAACAATAATTCATCATCTATCTAATTAATGTCCAGAGAAGGAAATAAAATGCATGGCCTATTATGTTGCGGGAAGTTGATGAGGGATAGGTATTGAAAATCGTTTTTTATAGTCGATATTTTTAAGTTCAATTGGTTGCATGATCGACTTTGTGTCTTTTTTTTTACTAATGGGCGAGGCACGCTTTAGCTCAGATTGCTGGCATTGTCAAATACATAGTATTAGCAACACATTTCCTGACATCTTATAAAGCAATGTAATAAAAGCCCCAGAATTAAGGGAGTTCATCTGAATTTGCAGAGTCAAAGAAGAGATGTATAAATCTAATTATTAATAAATCATATATCTGGCTACAATCAAATGATGATGCCACAAATGAATTAGGAAAATGAGTTCCCAGACCCACATAAATGGTAAATACAAAATACAGATGATAATATGCCTGACATGCTGACAATAACTTTATTTCAATTATCTGAACTCTACATCTAATCATGTATATTTCTTTATGGTGTGGGTATTTGGTCCCAATATTTACGGAAATGTCTTTTATTTAAAATTGAATGGTACTTGAAACTGTAAGGTCATCAAAATTGTATAAAACGGTAAAGAAATAACCTTTTAAATAAATTAAATTAAAACAAAACACTTACCAAAAACACTATTTATTTTAATTTGTAAAGAAACTAGTTTCGAATCATTCGATTCATCATCAGTCTAGTCGAGTCTAAAGAGGGAAGTTGACTCTTTGACTCCACTGGACTGATGATGGATCGAATGTTTCGAAAAATACTTTTTATATTAATTTATGAAGACATGAATTAAAATAAATAGTGTTTTTGATAAATGTTAAAAAATATTAACTTTTAAACAAATTGAATTAAAACAAAACAAAGTGTTAAAAAATATTAACTTTTAAACAAATTGAATTAAAACAAAACACTTATAATCAACATGTTATTCAAAGATTTGTCAAAGAAGTAACCTATGACGAACAGAAAAATACTGATGTATGCAAACTACCGTCTTGGTTGATACAAATACCAAAAGGTTTTTTGATAATTGCGAATTTAAATTTTGAATTTTGTGGATACATTTTTTATTCTTCTCAAAATCTGCATACTTTTCAAGTTCACATTTTCCCAATTTCACCTTCAATTCCAAATGAACTTCTCTTTTGAAACGGTATAACGATTGTGATGTATTAGGGACAGTTGTAAACTTTATTACATGGGAACACCTCCAACCTCCAATACACTGAAAATGATATTTTATTTACAAAGTTTTATGTAACTTTCGGTGTATTATGACATAAACAGATTGTAAAATTGGAAAAAAATAAAAATGAAAAGAATGAAATGTATAAACATTTTGCGAGCGTATTTTATTCGATAAGGTTTTGTTATATTGATAAGGTCATTAATGAAAAACACCCTCAGTCATCAGAACATCCTTATGTTTTTTCACCTACACAATTCTAAAATCAAGCTGTAAAATACCCTTGACATGTTCTATTACTATCGACATGAGTATAGTCTAAATAGTCTATAGTTTGACGCTTAATCATTTCATTTCAACATAATATATGAAATGATTCTATGATCATATCAACAGTCATGGCAGAACGGGATATGGTGAAGGAATAGAATATTGTGGAAGCCAAATGGGCGAGAACAAATATTTGTTTTGCCGTGCGCGAGCTGTGTAAATATAGGTACCCTTCCTTATGAACCTGATTTCAAAATTGCATCCTTCTGAAAACGATGCAAGTTTACACTCAGTGAAAATGAGCCTTTAGAAACCTTGCGAAGTAGTGGGATTTTGATGTGGTATCTGTCACCAATATGACTGTGCGGGACACCCCGTACATTTATATAAACGAATAGTAATAAAACACGCAATCTTACCACTTATAAGAAAACATGAAATTCACGCAAACTAATTATACATAAAGCCTAGGTACACCCCCCACTATACCCTTGGTTATAAACATAAAAACAAACAAAAATTATATAAAAACCAATTAATTATAATCTAGGAAACAAAATTTTATAAGTAATTATTTGAATTTTTAATGGGGGAAATTAAAATGAGCAATATTTTAATCTGATGGGAAAAAGTTGAAATTTTCTGTTTTTATGTTTGAAAATTTATAGTTTTGAGTGTTTCATTGCTTTTCATCATGGACAAAGTTTTTCAAGTTCTTCTTATGAGGGCGTAATAGTTAATTATGTCGTCACTCATTGATAGGAAATATATGTATTACATTGTATTACTAGGCTAGAAATTAAGGCCTAGAAGATCAGTTGCCATAAAGGTGGCAGTGACACCATGACTTCAGCATGTTCTTCCTAAGAACATAAAAATTATACTCTGAATACCAAAAAACCACTTTGCGGTAAAAAGTTCCCGTCAAGTCATTAGTCATAAAAAGCACTGAAATCAAAAAAGGGCTCGCCTCAATTGTATAGGGTGGCGCAGAAGTAATTGAATAAATTTTTTTCGTCATATTTTTAAATTTTTTCTTGTTTTTATAATGTTTATTTTATGAAATGATGGTAGAGGGTTGGGGATTTTTTTCTTACTATACATGAAAAATAACGTTACAAAGATGCTGGTCATTTTCAGTCTCGCAGATTCGGGCTCTTTCGAGGGCACTTTCCAGTACTGACCACGAAATATCTGATCCTAGGGCTTGAACTTCTCGTGTGCTACTGTTTTTCAGATCTTGAAGAGTCCTAGGTTTATTGACGCACACTCTTTCCATGACATAAGCCCAGAGGAAGAATCCACTGAATTACACTGTTTGGTGCGGTGTAGCATCAGACATGGTGATTGGGCCATATTTCTTCAAAGATCGTACGATGATAAACGATTTCTTGAGATCAGCAGATGAAAACCGTCTTAAGACTTGATTCTAACAAGATCGAGTAACACCCCATACGAAAAGGGCAAACATGACACTTTTAAGAATTTTTTTTAAAAAACGGATAATTTCTCAAAATAGCGAATTTCCATGCTCTCCAAATTCTCCCAAAATGTCCGCCCCAGACTTTGATGAAACTTATAATATGTTCATAGATCTTGCTGTTTTGTGTGTCATTATGTAGAATATAAGTATACAGAAGGCATCAAATGACTACTACTTCGCCAGGTGTCTAAATGCCCATTTACACTGTTCGTTTGCAATTAGGTGCAAAAGGAGGGAGAACTATTTACAAGAACCTACGCGTGGACAAACGAGCAGTCTTTATTGCGCATTTGGCTTCCACTAGATTCTTTATTTACTTTACCATCCTCCGATCTGCCATGGCTTTGGAAATGATATTTGTGGTCGGGTTGCCACATAATTTCGATTTCCGTTCATAGAGTGCAAAGGGACTAAAATAATCTCCCTTTTGTTTTGAAAGAAAAGAAATATTCGATTGATACCGGTAAACTGAAATCCACTAAAGTCTTCTCTATCATTCCATTGCCAAGCTTGTTATCAGGCATACCTCTTGTTCAATTCAAATGCTGAGCTCAAACACAACATAGCTTATACTTCAATCACAAATTGATTACAAAACAATCAAGAAAATGTCAAATACAGTTAAGTTGGTGTTTATAAATTTCAGCCTCAGGGCAATTACCTGGTATATTTTTCAAATCAAATTTTTCTTTCTTTGAAGGTAGGACTACATGATGAAAAATGAATTGTGGAAAATAAAATGCTGATCACTGTTTGGTTTGCTTCATCAAACAATCAGAGAGGAAGGTTTGTGACGTTGAGAGATGTTATATTCTGCAGAAGATAGCTGCTGATGGAAGATTAAAGGGGTGGGAAATAGAAGGTAAAACAAACATCGTTAACAGTGTCAACTGCAGAGGTAACAGAATTATTACCTCAAAATCTGTATTGAGTATTGGTGGAGAGCAAGATTTTAAAGGGCAGCTTAGACACGCCTTGCGAAGTGAAAAAAAAAAAAAAAAAAAAANAAAATGCAAGATTGTATTGTCAAAATATCGTTTCTTAAAAATATTCTTTTCATAATTTCGGCATTTTAGAACAACTATACTCGTATAAAACATATGTTATGTATTCCTCGCATAAATGGAAAAAAGTGTGCTATGTAATAAGATAAGTAATGGCATTCATTCTGCTACTTTGCTGAAACTTTGGTTTCCATACTTTATCTGCCTGGTGCAGACCGTATAACAGTCTTAAAAGCAGTTGGGCAGCAGATAAGTTACCAAACATATCCTTAAATAACACTAGCTCCAAACAAGCCAAGGCAAATCACAATTGGAAACTATTGCCACAAAGAGACATACCGTATAATAATAACACACTAGCTCCAAACTAGCCAAGGCAAATCACAATTGGAAACTATTGCCACAAAGAGACATAGCGTATAATAATAACACTAGCTCCAAACTAGCCAAGGCAAATCACAATTGGAAACTATTGCCACAAAGAGACATACCCTATAATAATAAGACACTAGCTCCAAACTATCCAAAGCAAATCACAATTGGAAACTATTGCCACAAAGAGACATAGCGTATAATAATAACACTAGCTCCAAACTAGCCAAGGCAAATCACAATTGGAAACTATTGCCACAAAGAGACATTCCCTATAATAATAACACACTAGCTCCAAACTATCCAAAGCAAATTACAATTGGAAACTATTGCCACAAAGAGACATACCGTATAATAATAACACACTAGCTCCAAACTATCCAAAGCAAATCACAATTGGAAACTATTGGTTCTTCGCTCCTGTTGTTGTTCAGAAATATTCCATGATTCATTTTATCGATGATCATCGTATTCGATGGTGGCCTTATAGTATGAGACCGTACAATTTCATCTTCATTTCCCCACAACGTGCCATCACCACAAGGTGCCAGATGGGATCATCTTGCTCGATTTATAATTTAGTATAGAAATCAATCTATTTTGATTTTCCCCATACATGAAGATATAGCTATTTTCACAGGCTCTATTATTTCAAATAAATCTCTTTCCAGAGCAGAAAGAAAATAAATTTTCCACGGCAACAACAATAGCAGCGGTCTGCTTTACAAAAAAGAATGATATTTCATGAAATAACATTTTCTGTTCCGGATGGACAAATTATTTATTATTCATAGTTTAATTTTCTTTTGTTTTTCCTTCTATATGAAAATATCTCCATAATAAATCAGAGTTTACATTTTGAACAAAAGATAGAGAATACAAAAGTACCTCTTATTAAACACAACAATGTAAAATTATTTTTCCAAACAAAATACCCTAAGCGATGGGTATTTTGTTTTACATCAATACAAAAGTACCTTTTATTAAACACAACAATGTAAAATTATTTTTCCAAACAAAATACCCTAAGCGATGGGTATTCAAATAATATAGCCATGTTTCTTAAGCTTTATGTCGATCTTCGAGAAACTGCTGGTGGTATATTGAAGGACTTATCCATTGATCTGATATATAATCTGAAAATACTTTGACTGCATCAGGGGTCCCCGCAGATGTTCCTGATGGAAATCAATGTTACACATTTTCTGAATATAATCCTGGACGACTTTACTTTGTTTGTATAATACAGGAACCGGGACGAAAGGAAATCTTGCAATGCATACGTGGCTTTAAGATTGTTAGGTGCACTGAATTTTTTTGACGAATGAGCATCGGATAAAAATCATTTAAGTTCATAATTTTACGAGGGCGCCTTCACCGATCTGCTGCAAATATATTCATTGATGCCAACATCGATTTGCAAGTTTCTCATATTATTGATAATGTTATTATTATTATTATTTTTAATTTGGCTTAACGTCTCTTTAACCGTCAGTGAAGCATTTGGCGCAATTGACTGACTGCTATCATGATATGAAAAGCAGATCTTGACATATAAATATCAAAACTAATGACATCATTATCCGGATTGAAGTCATCAATAATATAAATATGCTGATGATTACAATAAGTTTATGGGTGCCAATAAAGCCGTACCCGTCAGTACAGCTAATAATATATTTGTATAAACATTGCACCCTTTATACAAAGGAGTGTGGAGACGACACGTGACCAAATATGTTATTCCAATACACGTGGCATTCACTTCCGTAATGTCTTCCAATCACAACATCTTCTTTATGTAATCACAATAAAAAGTTGCAAGCTATTTTATTAAGGATGGTAAATAATAAATAATAATTATTTAGGAGACATCGTCAGCAGAACGGAGCTTCATAAAGTAGTTACTACTTAGCATTATTAATATGACTGCGAGAGTGTTATCATAGATTACAGAACCTAGAATGAACATATAACTAGATTGAGAGGAAGTATATTTTTTTTTTAATTTGGCTTTTAACATCTATTTTAACGTCTCTTTAACATCTATTGGTCATATTGGTCATTCGAGACGGGGGTTTTACCCTCCATTCGCTGGAAACTTGCAAACCAGCTACCCACATTGAACTCACCCAGGCTGGGTTGGGCCGGAAAAATAGCCAGCATCTCGAATAACGAGATCGCGAACCCACGTGTACGCGAACCCAACCACCTGGTACTACCTTGCTGGACGTTGCTTAACTTCAGTGATCAAATGGGAACTGGTGTATTCAACGTGCCATAGACTGTTCAACGAAATATTGAACTACTTATAAGATAGTGTAGGCATACCGAAAGAAGACCGTATGTATAAGTACACTAAATCAAATTAAAAAAAAAAAAAAATGACATGGGGCCAATTGTAGAGGAGTTCTAAAAATTCCAGAAAATGTCATTAACCCATTACTGCATAAAGTAGTTTTTTATTAATATCTCCCTGAAATCTTAATCGATTTTTGTGATCCCCTTGGCCTCCTGAATCGGAAAATATTTTTTTTATTTTTTTTTAAAGCCGTCCGATTTTTCGGACGTTATGCACACAGGCTCCCAGAGAAAATAAATAATTACAATATAAGTATGAAGTAGGTATACCTACTTTGATTTTTATTTATATTTATTGCCAATATAGTTGTNCGGAGGACATGGAAGGGGTCGGGACCATTATCATCTATTCCGGCGTCCTCAAAGTAGCATAATATCTTTTCCACCACCATCACTTCCAATGATGGCCACGGAGAGTAAGTACCCAGGTCGGATACAAAAGACATCTTCAAGTAAATCCAAATGCACTCTCAACTTTGAATAAAAATCCGGCAGTAATTCAAAGATCTCATTATAACCACAGAACACAGCCCCTCTTGATGCGCGACATGAAATATGATACCTTAACATGACATCGACTATATCAATAATGTTAGTGGAATCTATAATTTAATCAACACTGAATAATATCAGTTACTAAATTGATAATAAAATTTAATCATAACCAAGAGAAGAGTAGTGGGGGGTCCTATATTTACCCTTTTTCAAATCAAAGGTTTTCCTTTATGATGTTTAAACTTCCCCGCAAAGGATGAATTGGTAAGGGGCATAGTAGATGATGCATGGGAATCCATCTGTAGGGGGCAACTTGGAGTTCGTCATGCCAAATGGAGTCCTGGTCTACTTGTAGAACAAATGACACTTATTATAAATCAAACATAAACTATTTTGACAGCAGAATCTGGAACTATATCAAATGGGTTTTTAGAGTTGGTATATTTTCTTAATTTATTGGGCCAAGTTACCAAAGAATTCTGGATGGATGGTAAAGTTGTTCGTCATGCCAAATGGAACCCTTACACTGACTCAGTTGTTGGAGTAATGGTGTTTCTCCCAAATTCAATAGTTCTTCCCATTTATGGTTAATTGGTTACATTCATGGTTTGTAAAAATGTTAGAAATATATTGATAACAGTTTACCGAAGAGATTTTGATGGAATTTGTCTAGAACTACAATGGCATGCGTTATAGGTCGTCCTGGTGCGTAGTTCCGGCCATCGTGAAAACGTTCGTATGTCAGTCGGGGCCTTTGATAAACTATGTATATTCAAAAGGGTGGAAAATATAATTTAGAACAAAACACACAAATTAGAAAAGACGACAATATGTCCTGAAGGAAGACTCCTGTAAATTATTTTCCAACTTCCTTCCATAGCTTTTCGGTAATGTTCTTATGCTTGTAGGCTA
>CM022877.1:7373364-7404624 GCA_012654025.1 Pachypsylla venusta
AAAAAAAAAAAAAAAAAAAAAAAAAAAAAAAAAAAAAAAAAAAAAAAAAAAACAGGATAAAGCATTTTGGTATCTTCTGATCTCAGAAAACTTTACATCATAAAATAAGAAGATAGACAATGACACTGCTTGCTAAAAAGAGGAAGCACAATATTGGATATACAAAACGAAATAAGTGACAATCTTAGAGAAATAAATGAAATAAGGGGAAAACACTGCTTGCTTAAACAATATGTGAATTAAAACACTGCTTGCTTAAACAATATGTGAATTAAAACACTGCTTGCTTAACCAATATGTGAATTAAAACACTGCTTGCTTAACCAATATGTGAATTAAAATACTGCTTGCTTAAACAATATGTGAATTAAAACACTGCTTGCTCAACCAATATGTGAATTAAAACACTGCTTGCTCAACCAATATGTGAATTAAAACACTGCTTGCTCAAACAATATGTGAATCAAAACACTGCTTGCTTAAACAATATTTGAATTAAAACACTGCTTGCTCAACCAATATGTGAATTAAAACACTGCTTGCTCAACCAATATGTGAATTAAAACACTGCTTGCTCAACCAATATGTGAATCAAAACACTGCTTGCTTTACCAATATGTGAATACAACACTGCTTGCTCAACCAATATGTGAATTAAAACACTGCTTGCTCAACCAATATGTAAATTAAAACACGGCTTGCTTAACTAATCTGTGAACTAAAACACTGCTTGCTTTACTGATATAAAAATTCATCACTAAAAGGGGTTATGCCGCCATTACCAAAAGTAAGGTAATAATATTGTTGGAGATAACCTTGAATATCATTGCCCCAATGGTAAGAACTATAAAAGATACAAGGGAAATTATGGGTTCTTATTTAAAGCGTAGAAAAATTTGCCCAACCCTTGGTCTTTCTAGGTGAATGGTGGATTGATCAACAAGAAGGTGGATGAAGAAAGTCGGAAGATGGTCGATCCAGCAAGATTAGCAAGAAGAGGATGAAGAAAATGGGTAGATGCCAATAGATGGGTGGATGTGGATAGTAGATGGATTGGAACAAAAAGAATGTGGATGTAAATTATAAAAAGCAGGTGGATGCCAGCAAATGGGGAATGCAGAAAGTAGGTGAAAGTTGAATTGAACAAGAAGAAAGTAGCTAGATGGGGAATCCAGCAAGAAGAGGGTACATGAAGAATGAAAAAGAAATATATGATGCAATAAAGTTGATGAACGGCTGTTAAAAGATAGTGTTACCCAAATAAACGTTCTTTGTTTCTATTTTTCAAGCAAAATCTTGAGACTTTTAATGTTTTTGGGAATCAAAACGCAGCAAATTTTGTACTTCATTTATCTTTATAAACGTGAAACAGATTTATTTTGTTTTTCGAGTTTTTACTTTTTCTTTTAAACTGGAATACTTCGAATATTTTATCAACCTCACTGTACGATTATCCGGTTGATATCTATCTATAGCAATAACTCTCCAAAAGATGAACTATGTATGTTTATATCAGCAGTGTGTAGCCACAGAACATACGTTAATATACAGGGTGTCCCAAAAGTCCGAGACCACCTGAATATCTTTTGAACGACTTTGTGCGGAATTTTGAAATTTTGCATGGTATTATATCCCAAATTATACCACCTGATGGTGTAACCCAGTGTTTCCCAAATTCTTTTCTCCACGGAAACTTTTTAAAAAATTGAAACATTTGCGGAACCTTTAATTTTTCGCCAACATATCGTATTCCTCTTCAATGGAAATCCAAAAATCAGCCGTTTTCAATGACCTGAACCTAGTTTCCAATTCTGAAGTACACTTAACAAGGCGAAATGCTTAAACTGTTAAAGTCTTTTTAACATCGAAAGTCATTTTAGATGGAAGATTAACCCTGCATTCGCTGGAAACTTACAAACCAGATACCATTATTGACCTCACCAAATTGAGTGGGATGGGCCGGTAATAACGAGGGCTTGAATATACATGGTCAGGTCACTCCCTGCATGTTTCTTTGAAAGGAATAGCTTTTTATAATTTTTATGATATATTCGTCATTCAAACTCTGCAAAATAATTAAGGTATTTTAAAAATAAAATGTAAAAAAGATTTGAACAGATTGAACAGCCTCACAAACACTTCGTCAAAAATATTCGGACCCCGTCGGGAACTGCCCCCACGTCCAATGTCAGTGTGATACCTACTCACTAGATCAGGGGGACTGCTCGTCTATTGGAAATATGGCACATGGAAGATTTGGGATCAATTACGAGTGGAAACGTTTTTTGAAGACACATATGACATATAGGAAAATAAGATATTTTACTAATAAGGCAGATAAAATAATATATTATATCGTCACTTGATTATAAAAATTAAATTTTATTATTGATGTCAAGTAAAACCATAGCAAGGCATCAGTTAAAATACTATATCTCCATATGACATAAAAATTTAAAGGATGTTTACAGCTGACTAGTTTCATGCTCTTCTGACCACATCATCAGAGCTAGGCTTATCGAAGAGCATGAAACTAGACAGCTGTAATTAACATCCTTTTAATTTTTATGTCATATGGAGATATAGTATTTTATCTGCCTTATTAGCGAGATTTCGCAAATTTATCGCAATACGAAAACCATCCAGAAAACGATGTTGGGTCGAGTTTTCGTCCCTGCGCATGACCAAAATTTTCGGAGCTCGGTTTCCGTTTTGGGAGTCCCCATAATTCGAGTAGATTATCGGGCTGCTTTTTTCGTAAACGAAAAGGAATCTAGTTGAGAAAATCCAGCGTAGTTTCAAAATATACATAATCCAAGTTATGATTTTTATGAAACTTTTTTTTCTGTTCTGGCAAGTGTTCATTTTTTTAATTCTTCTTCATTCGAGTGTTTTGTGTTGTAATTAGTATTTGTTTCCCCGTTGTCTGTCAGTCTATTGGGATGGAAAATGCTTAATGGGGATAGAACGTTAAATGTTTTAATTTTATATGTAGCGAAATAACAAAAAGTTTAATTAGTCTCTTTTAATTGTATTACAACACTAGAATTTATTGAACCTCAAGTTCTTAAGTATTTCATACATACGTCTTGCTTTTTATAAGATTATGGGATAAGAGTGATACGACTGATACGACTAAAAACACGATTCACGATTGTGTAAATTGTGTTGTTTGTTTTGAAATGTGAAACAGTTTGTTTTAATTATCCGCTACTTGTAAGTTTTCTTTTTCGTATATCGTCGCGAAATCTAAAAAATTCTTTCGCCTATGGGACACGAAACCCATAAACTTATCGTTTTCATATTGATTATGGGGACACCATAACAGATTGCGGTGAAATCTATTAGGGTTTTACTTGACATAGTATCCCAATTCAACCAAATAAGATATTTTACGTCTCTATCTTATTATGTTTTAGAAGGATTCTACTTCAATAATTGCACATATATAATGTACAATATCTACATGCTGACTATCCTATAATATTAGACCTACCTAAGAAAGAACCCCTAAAAACAATAAAAAATTCTGTCTATGTACAAACATTTCTAGAAACACATAAAAAATAAATAGTGAAAACAAAACGTCAACCTAGCCATTCTCTTCGTCTCTTCTATTTTAGCTTCAATTTTCTGCTGACAGTTGTTCTGCTCAGCAAATATAAGAAAGAAAGAAAAGCTGATGTACAATTTTTTTATATATCTCTTAACAGCAATTTTATGACGATATTAAAAAAAACCTTCGTTCTTTTTTTCTGAGTATAATATATATTTTATGGAGGCGAAAGTAAGAAATAGAATGAAGGAGAAATTCTGATAAAGATAGAAATGGAAATGATTGAAAAGGGAGATGAAATTAGAAGAGAAGTTGAAAACAACTACAGCGATGGCTTTGATGATGGATCTAAAAAACGCTATGCCACATATTTTCAATTAATATTATTATTTTAATTTGGCTTAACGTCTCTTTAACATCTATTGGTCATTCAGGACGGGGGTTTTACCCTCCATTCGGTGGAAACTTGCAAACCAGCTACCCAAATTGACCTCACCCAGTCTGGATTGGGCCGGAAAAAAGCCAGCATCACGGGGGCGCGAACCCACTTGGACACCCACATGGTACAGCCTCACAGGACGTTGCTTAACTTCAGTGTTCGAACGGGAACTGGTGTATTAAACGTTCCATAGACGTTGGCTGGAGTGGTTATTACATTCAGTATTGAAATTATGAACAAAAATGTTCATCCACTAAAAAATGGAATGCCTTTAAATTTGCTCTTAAAAATTGTTTATCAGTAAAGTTACTTATTTAGAATATTTACACCACTTATTTAGAATACACAATTTTTTGGTATTGATACTTCCCACTATAACTCTCGAACATTCTTCCCGAATTTGATGAAATTTGGTATGGTAATTTTTTATAATTATTCAATGAACTGGGTTGGATTGTGTCTCCCACTAATACCATGTTAGACGTTACGTAACTTCCGTGATCTTACGTACCATAGACGCTTTCAAATAAACTGTAAACTTCAACCATTTATTTCACTATTGTTTTTGTAAAGATCGTTTCGCCTTGAAAATTTGATAACATAATCCTAGATTACAAACTAATTAAATTTACAATTAAATTATTTTCATTAAAAAAGATTAGTTTTTGAAATTTAATATCAAACAGAGAAATCATAATAACTTATCAATAATTGGGTTTCAAATTACCAAATGGACAAAATTATAAATTATTTTGTGAACCTGAAAATGTTTGATTGGCTTCAGTGGTGTAGCTTGCATAAGGCTGTCAAATGAGAATGTGCGTGGACTCTATTAAAATCAACTTCATGTTCTCAATCCAAATCCACAAGCAAATACTAAACGAAACGTTGTCAAATCTAGAGCTCCCGGGATGACTCGACCCAATTTGACTGAATCTATTAATGACAAGATGCCACAAAAAATTGTATGCGAAGGTCTGTGTTTTAGTAGAGTATTTCATTACATCACCTGGTTGGGAAATAAAAGGACAGCTTGTTCATAAATATTGGAAGTTTATATCAACGCTACACTCATCATTTGACATTCTTACCCTCGCTCTTCGCCACCTCTCAAGAGATTGAATTTTTTTTTTGAACAAATTCATAATTAAATAGAAAAATGACTGGATACTGTTGCATGTAGAAAAGATACGAGCACCGGATTCCATGTCACTGAATCCAGAGATGTTTAGATATCACCAGCGTCTATGACAGGTTGAATACACCAGTTCCCGTCAGATTACAGAAGTTTAGCAACGTCCAGCAAGGTTCTTCTATGTGGGTGTCCACGTGGATTCGCGCCTGTGATGCTGGCTATTTGAGGTCAATGTGGGTAGCTGACTTGCAAGTTTCCAGCGAATGGAAGGTAAAACCCCCGTTTTGAATGATCAATAGATGTTAAAGAGATGTTAAGCCAAATTAAAAAAAAAAAAAATATATCATCAGTGAATTCTGGTCGGAACGGGGCTGCATCCAGAGAAGATATGAGAATCCAACCCGTTGCTAAATCTGGAACGAACTCAATGGTAACTTTACAAGTTGACAGTTCTCAAAAACAATTAATAGTGGAATTATTGTGCCCGTCTCCTACATTGGGTATAGCCAGATGTATATGAGACTGCAGATCTACATATCTAAGTTGTTGTCTGCTGTTAAAGTTTTAAATTTTTATCGTACATCTAATTTTGGAGGCTAATAATTGATATTAGCCCCCAAAACCATGTCAATCATTGTAACATAATAATATTCCAGAGTTACTTTCTGTATTATTTTACACCCTCCGCTCTGATAGACTCGACCCGTGAAAGTGATCTTAAGTAAGTTCTAACGAGCTCAAGTACAATTGTCCTATTTATACTTATAAACGCAAAGCCCAGTTGCTATACTGACTGACTGATAACCAACGTAGCTCCACGATGGCTAAACGTAGAAACTTGGCACTCAGGTCCCTTTCAGTATGTATATGCGTAATAAGAAAGGAAAAAAAAATAAAGTTCAAGTGGGAGCAAGTTACCGCCAACAATAACGCTATTTAGCGTCAATTTTTATCTGGGAAAACTGAAAGAGATAACGAAAAATTACCGAGAATAGCACCCCCCCCCAAAAAAAATAGTATATAAGGACTCCACAAAAAATATAAAATTATAAAATTTTCGGTTTCTCCCCCATTTATGGACAGTTTTCACGACCAAAATATTGGAATTGAGAAGTACCACTTCGGGATGAGCGAGAAATTTGATACAAGGGTGTATTAAAGTACAAAAAGTCATACCCTTGAATAAAATATTGAATTTTCTAAGTAGGAGCGGTGCTCACTCTGGGGGTAGGTTCCAGCAAAAACCCACAGTTAAGAAGTACCTATCACTTCGAAATGATGGTGTTCCGCTGTGCAAAAAGTAATATCTTTGAGTAAAATATTGAATTTTATAAATAGGAGTCGTGTTCACTGTTCACTCAGGGGGTCGGTTCCACCAAAAATTTAAAATTGAGAAGATTTAATTTCGCGATCTCGAATTTGTTGTTGAATTTTGTAACCGTAGCGAAGCACATATAGGAAGTAATAATTCGTTTCGAAAAAAAATTAAACCTCCTGCCTCCGAGTGATTCAATCTAAGTTTCATATGACTAGATGCAACGTCACTATATCCGAAGTAAACTGAACGCCACGCTACTGGTCAGGACATAATTGGATTTAAGAAAAAAAGGGTGATGAAGCGCTACATCAGAGAGAAGAAACATTAAAAATAAAATTTTGGCGGAGTTAAAATGAAGTAGGAGCTGACAAAATATATCATAATGAAAGACTGGACAACTTTCTCTCTCTTCTTTACCCTTAATTTCTGTCTTCTTTCCCTTTAATAACAAAGAACAAGAAAAGGGGGAATTTGAAATAGTTCGTTAGCAACAAAAATGACCCTAACTGCCCATTATAGAAAGAATTTGAGTCGTCAGGTGCCCCGTTAATTCTCATTTTTTCTAATTTTTCATCTCCCTCCTCCGTATTTTTCTTTTCTTTGTCTAGAACAGTTAGTTGTTCCCAATCAGTGTCCACATTTAGTGGGCTATATTTTTGAGAAGATTGGATGGCACATTATGAACATGCCCATGCACTAGTTGTCAATAAATAGGAATTCTCAAAGCCATGCATGAGATTAATAAAATGAGGCAAATTCAATTACCTAGTTTAATACATCACCCATACTAGGGACTATAATAATGTTTAAGTTCTTTTGAAATATTTCGAACTAGCAGGATAAGCCCGCTTCGCTTGACGCCTTATAGGCATGGCCGTTTATAGTTTCAACCACTTTTTTTCGCCATAAAAAGTAGCCTATGTCCTTTCCTAAAGTTTAGTCTATCTCCATACCAAATTTCATCAAAATCGGTTCAGTAGTTTAAGCGTGAAAGCGTAACATACATACATACATACATACAGACAGACAGACAGAGTTACTTTCGCATTTATATATTAGTATGGATTAGTATGGATTAGTTTGGCAAAATTATGATTATAAAATTAGCTGGCGTCGGCGAAGCGTAAATGGAACGTTGATTACACCAGTTCCCGTTAGATCACTGTTGTTAAACGGTCTACAGAAGGATGTTACCCGGTGAGTAACCACGTGGTTTCGCTTCCTCGTGATGATATTCCTGTCTCTACTCAGGCTGGGTGTGGTTTGTAAGTTTTCGGTGAATGAAGGGTAAAAACCCCCCATTTTGAATGACCTTGATGTAATTATTATTATTATTATATTAGAGAAAATTAATAAATAATAAATATAATGTGACGGCTTAATACCTCCTGTGGGTAGTTTCGGATTTATGTTATGACCAACAGACATTTTTGAACATATTAACTAAATTAAATTAAAACAAAACACTTACCAAAACACTATTTATTTTATGAAGAAACTAGTTTAGAATCTAAGGATGGAAGTTGACGTATGTCAACTTCTATCCTTAACTCGACTAGATTGATGATGAATCGAATGATTCGAAACTAGTTTCTTCATAAATTAAAATAAATAGTGTTTTGGTAACTGTTTTAATTTAATTTATTAAAAAGCTAATATTTTTTTAACACATATAATTAACATGTTATTCAAAGATTTACATTTTAGAACCTTGAACTATTCATGTTTAATCAGTATATACTAAGACGCCTGGCTTCTCTGAATTTATTCCCTTACTTCCAGGTTTTTGAGGATCCTGGAGATCTGCAGATTTGAGGATCTTAAACGTATTCCTTTTTCTTTTTCAAGCAAATTTATAAAGAAATATCCTTTTCCTAATTGGAATTCATTTTCTTTTTCAAGGATTATAAAAAATTTGTAGGAAGGACACAGCGTGAGGTTTGAGTTTGTGGTCATAAAGATATGATTAAATTACAGGCCAAGTGGTCAACAGACTTATACAAATGTTTAGGTTGGTCACCACTGGTTTACAAAATACCCTTCATCATTCTCTTCTCTGAGTTGTCTTTCTTAAAATCAATAAAATAAATTACATTTTATTTTATCATTTCTTCCTTATTTCATTTATCCATTAGGTGGTCGCCTCATCAGCGTATTCAATGTGGCAGTGGAAACATAGCTATGTACCCGACAAACTCATACCACTCTAACTTTGTCTGCGTCTGTTGCTAAAGTTTCAATCTGTGTTCATACCGAGGTACATCTATTAAGGTGAAAATGGTATCCACTTACTGTGTCCATTCTCAATCCTTTAAATTACATCATCTCCTTAGGCAATGACCTTCTCACGAAGGATATTGATTTTTTGGCGAGGGCTGTCCGGTTATATAGAGAGGACCTTGGAGTTGTTATCCCCCGGGAGGACATTTGCCATGGATTGCTGGAAATAGAACTTTTGGTTCGTGTTCATCTGTATAAAACTCGTATAGCTATTGGAAGCGACTGCGCATAACTGCAAGCTTCAAATCCTCTTGGAACTGAATTTGTCGCGTGAAGCGTGAAACCGTTTCTAAGTAGCTTGAACTGGTATAGTAGCTTTTAAAGTACGACCGCCCATACTCTTTTTTTCTTCAATTTTCACAATTTTTTCCATAGAAGAAATAATTTCAAAAAAATAAAATGCATAGCACAATAGCACACATGTAAACATATCTGTTCTTACAGATTACTCCACCTGCGGACTTCCATAAAACATGTGTGTGTATTCCATATAGGTGTGCGAAGATATATTGTATAAGTGATATGCAATAGAATAGAATACGGAAGTATGTGGCAGTCTGGGACAGGGGCAATAAGGCTATATCTTGGGGGGCGGTGAAGCACTTCTGGAGGGGATACTTCAGGAGGGGGGGTATGAATAATTAGGAGTCAGCAAGTGAAAATCTGTGCTCTAAATCTACAATGTTGTTTCATACAGAAGTGACTAAAACTATAACATTTTCTAACATCATGCTATTTCTCAAGTTACCGTGAGATGATCTTTACATTCGCATAATCGTGAGCTAAATTCCTCTTTAGGGCTATGTAAGCCCTTGAACCTAAGCCTCTTCTGGGCTTTTTGTGCTTGGAAAGTATAGCCTATGAGCTTTACATACATTGCGAAATGGCCGACGTGCCTAGCCGGCGCATGCGTGGATGAGGCATATAGTTAGAGCCCTCGTATCGGCATTTTTACTGTCCCTGGACAGTTTGTAAAATGTAAAATAAACCTTGTTCTTGGGGCAGCTGATGTATATAAGATAGACAACTGACGGGGGGAGCGCGGGGAGTTGTTTTGACGTTATATATCTGGAATATTTTATTTGAATTTATAAAATCATTCTGATTGTATTTATAAAATCAAAATGAGAAAAATATATAAGCCATAAATTATTTAGTAGAAGACATAAATATTCACACTTCATCTTGCCAAGTGGGGGGCGGCCGCCCCATTTAAATCCGCCCCTGGTATGGGAGCACTCTCATATGGCCATGACTACTTTTAGGATATTCTAGCATTTTCAATTCATCTCTGAGGGCCTGGAAAGCCTACCATATATTGTACAGTTGTGCATCAATAATGATTAACAATCAAATTGGTGTAGTTGTTTTTTTTAGGAGACGAATGTTTTAGCTGATATGGAAAACATTATAACCTAGCAAAATGCAACTTTTGTGACAGCTCAGCAGAAAGTGCTGCGGCTCGTGTACCGATGGTGAAATCTGATAACAAACATTTCACGATATTCCTTTATTATTTTTTAAAAATGGGCTTTTGGAGTCGACCAGGATAAAGAAGTGTTACTCTCAGAATTAGATATTTACCGTTACAAGGTGCGTGGAATGAAAAACGTTGATCGATTTTAATAAAATTTTATTTGGCGTCTCTTTTAGGGTCCACTTTGTGCCATAAGCGTTTGCGTCACATTTACAAATATAGCTAATAGCTATACAATAGCTACATGTCCAAAGATGACACATTTTATTTTTCAAAGGATACATTTTAAATAGGTATCTTCTTCGAAGTCGCCTCATCAATTTGATGAGCTTTTTTTTTTTTAATTTGGCTTAAGGTCCCTTTAACATCTATTGGTCATTCAAGACGGGGGTTTTACCCTCGATTCGCTGGAAACTTGCAAACTAGCTGTCCACATTGACCCAGGAAAAAAGAGCCAACGATACGTGGTGTTCCCAAGCGGTCACCCATCCAAGTACTGACAACGCCCGGCGTTGCTTAACTTCAGTGATCTGAAGGGATTTGGTGTATTCAACGTGTTATGATCGTAGGCTTAGGGAGAGTTTCACGACAGGGATTACCTATTTTTAATTCGACTATCTCCTGCACTGAGTTCTGATTTTACCATGTAACTCTGCAACTTATTGTTGCCTTTACCTTGGTTACTCAATTGTCCTCACGAGGTTGAGTGCACCCCGTAATACATCCAAACACAAAATTGAAATATTCGAAGATTTTTTATGTAAAAAAATTGCAAGGAATTGAACCTTAGTCTCCTGTCCACTCTAAGAGCCTAAGTGACACAATAGAGTAATAAAGAAAATAATATTTTGAATTCAAAATAATTTCGATGAGCCGCCAATTTTGATAATGGGATCAAGAAAGAGTGACGGGTTGGGATAATCTAAAACGTATTTCATGTTAAACATTTCTCATACTGATACTTGCAAAAGCTTTGATTAATGACTGATTTACTGATTAATTGTAGTATTGTTTTTGATTTATTGATATGAGAGGCCTTTGCAGTTCAATGCGAGAGGAATATAAATTTTATGAAAAAAAAGTCGAGCTCTGGCAAATATATTTTATGCACAATCAATGTTTTTTTTTTCAAGTGTAATAGAACATTGTATTTGAAATATTATTTAAATTCTCATTGAGAACAGTACTCGATATTTATTCCCTTTTTGGGGTAGTTTGGGCAATCCCCCCCCAAAAAAAATTCCCTACGAGCGAGACGCGGACGTAAAATGATATAATACCTCTCACAGTGGTTGTGCATAGGCCATTTTTCAAGGAGATGAATAATTTATACTGTAAAAATGACCGCAGATGACTCTATATTTTTTTTTTTTTTAATTTGGCTTAAGGTTTCTTTAACATCTATTGGTCATACAAAACGGGGGTTTTACCCTCCATTCGCTGGAAACTTGCAAAGCAGCTACCCACATTGACCTCACCCAGCAGGACGTTACTTAATTTTAGTGATCGAACGGGAACTGGTGTATTCAACGTGTCATAGATGCTGGCTGACCCTACATTAATTTATGCCATAAGTATAAATCCGAAGTACCCAAGGTAATGACTTACTGAAGTCGAATTTATACGGAGTTTCTGATTAGGCGCATGTCGAATTGTCGATGTTGACAGCTTTTGGTGGCCAGCATGTAGTTTTGGTGTCGTCTGTCTAATCCGTTGTTTATTATATTCTTTACAGATTAACATGAAAATTTATACGATTGAGTACCATAGGTATGCAAATGATAAAACTTGCTATCGCCACGCTGGATATTCTGTATCATCATTTGAGGGTATGGTCATCTGCCGCAGAGGTGAATTAAATATGTTACCAAGATCGTACTATTTGACCCCGCTAGACTTTGTCTTACGGAATTTTACAGGTCAATTCAAATAAGTCGCGATCGACCGACCTAACCATTGATATCGCTCAAATTCAGCAAAATTTATGGACAATATTACCACTTGGATCCATATATCTATCTTGGCGATAGTAAAGTTCTTTTGTACTGCTCAATCGTGTAACTTGTCTTGATGATTTAGATTGTGTGACAGAATATTAATTAGACCGACGCCCCTGAAACTGCATACGCCACAGGCTTCAATCAATGAACCTTATAGCCGAACGTGCCAATGAAAAAACGTGCCGTATACTGGTACACGAGAATGGAAACGTGCCATATCTATGAAAGGATAATGAATATAAAAGAGTCCGAAAAACAAAAGTGACCCTCGATAACCAAATGACAATAGTTAACAGCGGGGTCGTTCGTGTCTATTAGCAGATTTTTAATAGGATTTCAGATTCAGATGTTTTTTAAACTAGGTAAGTGGGTAATTATTCAGATTGCTCTAATCAATAATTTTCAACTTTCTCCCCGTATTCATTTTGAGCCCTCAAAACATTATCTTTTCACTTCCAAATGTCTCTTCTTTTCTCAGACACAAATCAGCATTGGAATAAGGACACTCGTTTGTGTTATTCCCCTCTTTTTCGAAAAACATATATTGAAATTTCAAAAAGAACTTCACAAAAAGAACTGGTTTCTAAATATTTTTCTGGTAGGTAAATGTTAGGTTAGATTTGATGCAAAGCTATTTGTAAAATCACCATCATTAGGCCTGTGAGTAGTCCAATAGGGTCACCCAAATTCTGATTTTAATGAAAATGCATACCAAATTCTGATTTTAATGAAAGTTCATACCAAATTCTGAATATAATGAAAGTCCATACCAAAATCTGAATATAATGAAAGTCCATACCAAAATCTGAAAATAATGAAATTCCATACCAAATTCTGAATATAATGAAATTCCATACCAAATTCTGAATATAATGAAAGTTCATACCAAATTCTGAATATAATGAATTTCGATACCAAATTCTAAATATAATGAAATTCCATACCAAATTCTGAATATAATGAAATTACATACCAAATTCGAATATAATGAAAGTTCATACCAAATTCTGAATATAATGAAAGTCCATACCAAATTCTGAATATAATGAAAGTTCATACCAAAGTCTGAATATAATGAAAGTTCATACCAAAGTCTGAATACAATGATCCATAACGGAGTTATCGTAGTTATAAAGAAAAAAAAAATTTGTCATCTAGATGTAATTCCGTTGGGTCAATCATGAAATTGCTCAGACAATTGTATTGGCACAGTTGAAAATTTCAAGGAAATTTGTCGTTCTTGGATCCTATAAAATTTCTTCTGACTGGTGAACTGTTCAGATTCCAAAGTAGAAATATATTAGAGTCGCCTATCCTGAATATTTCTTATTTATTTCTTTTGTGTCTGCTACCGATTTCTAAAAGTTTACTAGATAGCATGTAGGCATATCTCACAATTAGTATACTTTCTTTTATTTCAGTACTTATCTATGTAGCTTGATACGCAGACTAAGAATACTTACAAAGATGGGAGAGGACGTCAGGTACTCATCTTTCACTACTTGTCCACCACATCGTCCTTCATAATGAAAAAAAAAGCACCGAAAGAATAGTAAACAAAAGGAGAAGAAAAAAAAGAAGAAGTTGTAGAAGAATACAATCAATAAAATGAACTCAAAGAAAACAGAAGAGAAAAAAAGGAACAGGAGAAAGAAAGAAAAATATGAAAGAATAGGAATCATAAAACATAACAGAAATGAGAGAGAGAAAAAATATACAATTCACAATTCCTATTGGTTTACAAATATTAATAATTTTTCTTGCCAAGCGCAATGAAAAATGATAAAAAAGGATCTGAAGACGAAAGGGGACGTGAAAAGAGAAATGAAAGAGGAGGAAGAGAGAAAAGGAAAAATTGTTTGAGATTATAATTTTTTCTCTTCCACACTCGTTGTTGCACCTTTTTGGCTTTTCTTTTTATGAGATGATGGAAAAAAACCTCATTTAGTAAATGTATGGAATATTCTTCTTGAGCATTTGGGTCATTGTATAATATCTGAACTGTAAAAAAAAAAAAAAATAGAAGGTAAGCACTGAGCGAGGTTAATGCCTGAGGCATTTTATACTACCTAACCCTTAGAACTTATAGCGCTATTTATTTATGGTCAAATATAATTTTTTTTTGAGAAAATTTTTGAGAGAAAAAAATTCTGGCCTCAACTTGGGCTCGAACCCACGGACTTCTATTTACCGGACGGGCGCTATGCTGTCGACGCAAAAACCTTACTCAGTGGCGGATTTTATCTTTCGCCAGCCCTCGACAATTTAGATCTTGACGCCTCAATTATGTCCAGAAATTTTCGCTGCAGTATGTCTTAAAAATTTCAATTACCGACCATATTTTCCGATCTTGGCCATGCTCTATGTTGCTTTTACGGTAAATCCACCACTGAGTCCTGAGTGGGGACCTCACATGATCTATGCTGCGGACCTATCTCAAAATATTTTTAATATTTCAAAATGTTACAACGAAGATAGTTTTGACTAGGCATTCGGACTAAGGCCGTTTTAGTCAAAGTATATTTGTAAGATGATGTACACCAGATGATGTCGTAACATACGAAAGCACTCGTGACTCATATTTTATTTGTAGTTTGATACAAAAATAATTTTTGAAATCTATATATTTATAAGGTGACTAGGCGTGGCATGGCCTTAAAGACATTTCCTAACCCCTATGCTTGAGGGGAGGAGGGTAGTAAATACAATCTTAAGGAATAGTAATAGTACAAAATAACATATTAGAACATAGTGATGTTGATGTAGGGTACCTGATTTAACTTTTGTACTATACCCCCCCCCCAACCAGAGAGGTTAGGAAACGTCTTTACGGCCATACCTCGCCTAATAAATTTATAAATATACTTTGACTAAAACGGCCTTAGTCTGAATGCCTAGTCAATGTATGAAGCATTCTTTTTTTTTTCATATATTGACTACTCTTTACTTTTGTAAGCATTCTATAGAAGGGCGGATTTCATACATTGCCGGTAACATCTTCTTAAGCAATCTAAGGGATATAACAATGGACCAGGTTTCAATTCCTGGAAATCAGTCAATAGAGAATGTGATTTAGGGAAAAGGACAATGACTTCAATGTGAGTAGCAACAAGTGGCGGAATCAACCCTTGGAGTTGAGAAAATAAGTGGACCATTGAGGGAAAAATTGGACGTTGCAGAGATGAGAATGTTGCGGTGGATGTAACGATAGAGTGGGAAATGATAATGCAGGAGGTGTTCACATTAATTTGTAGATAAGATTCTGGTTGGTGAAAAATGATAGAAATAGGTGGACTCAGTGGCGCACCCGGAATTTTCATTTGGGGGGGGTCTAATATCGATATTTTATGTTTAGTAGTAAGTAGTAAGGATTTAATTTCGGGGGGAGGTGAAAGTTTCATGAAATTTCCGGGATTTTGAGGGTATGTTTGTGCATGCCAAAAGTGTTTTTTTTTTTTGGTACAGCCATATTTAACCCTAAGTCGCCAGTCTGGTCCGGTTAAAACATGCGGGGTTCAAATTTCCGGGATTTTGAGGGTATGTTTGTGCATGGGAAAATTGCCAGTCCGGTTCGGTCAAAACATGGAGGGCTAAAAATATCCGGGATTTTGAGGATATGTTTGTGCATGGGAAAATTTCCAGTTCGGTTCGTTCAAAACATGGAGGGGTAAAAATATCCGGGATTTTGAGGATATGTTTGTGCATGGGAAAATTGCCAGTCCGGTTCGGTCAAGACATGGAGGGGTAAAAATATCCGGGATATTGAGGGTATGTTTTTTTTGGGTACAATCATGAAAAGGTAAAGTTAAGAACCTCAACAAATATCTACCAATCCATTGTTTTAAGTAATTTGTTTTACAGATGTGAAACGGTGAGGAAGCTATTTAGACGTATATACCCGTTAAAAGGTAATATTGGGTTCGATCACTGTATGCACATAAAAATTTGAATATTTTTTTTTATTCGTTGCCCCCCCCCCTTGTGTGCGATACTGGGTGGACATAAGGTTACGCTAAATGAAAGAATCTCTGGAAAAAAGCTACATTGTGTTGGTTCGGCCAATGAAGAAGATGAGGTGAACATAACATTGGGAGGACAGTAGAGAGTAGGAAACTTGAGAATGGAGGGGAGAACAAAGAGGGGATGAAGGATGAGAGGGAAAGGATTTAAAAGAGAAGAAGTATTGACCGAAAGGATATGCTATAGTAAGATCAGGGATGGACACATACCGACCCAAAGAGAATGATTTCGAAAAGGTGTAAATATAGCAGAAGATTGTGACAACCAAGGCCGTACCCAGGGAGGGTCCATGGGGTCCAGACCCCCTCCCCACCCACGAAATTTCATCACTTACTCATCATTACCACCAACAACAATAACAACATCCACAACAACAATATCATCATCAACAATAACAACATCAATAACATCAACATTAACAACATCAGCATCATCATCGACATCACCTTCTATGATCATCATTTTCATGTGTTAGTCCTGGCTTGGCTGTCAATCCTTCGCNTCCCGGCTTGGCTGTCTATGATTGGGCCCCGACCGAAAAAAGATCTTGGGTACGGCCCTGACAACATTAGGTTATGGAATGGTAGGAAATAAGCCTTTTCAGTTTAAACATTGCATACGGACCGATTTTATGTGGATGAATCCACCCTGTATTTTCATATGCGAACATCAGCAAATAAGCCTTCAACTTTCTGTTTAAACATTGTATTGATTGCATGTTTATTGTTGGAAAACAACCCTCCCCATGAAATTCTAAAGCATTATACATGTAGGAGAATGTGCAAGAGAAAATAAATGTTTGGCTTACATATTAATAAATAATATGGATGAGTGTTATGCACATGTACAGGGTTAATCCTTTTCTGGTGCAAGTACCCATTTCCGTCCTATGAAATTCTAAATTATCAAATGAATTTAGTAGCAGGCGAAGCACTTTGGCGGTATTGACCTCTATGTCAATAATATTTAGATACTATTTAAGCAGTCCTCCTGGTCTAGTGGGTATCACACTGGCATTGCACTTGGGGGACCCGGGTTCAATCCCCGGCGGGGTCGGAAAATTTTCGACTTTGTGCTTGTGATTTCAGGGTGCACTCAGCCTCGTGAGGACAATTGAGTAGCTACTTTAATGTGAGTAGCGACCAGTGGCGGCATTACCAGAGTAAAAAGATTAGAAGAATGAATTATGAAGAGATTATTAGTGCAGGAGGCTCTTAGTAATGCTGTGATACCCACAAAAGTTGTGAAAAGGTCATTGTGCCTTACCACAAAGAAATTCTACATTTACATTTACATACATTTTTTATTTAGATACTATTTTATTTTACCCCCGGTCCGATTTAGGTAATTCAAAACGCTTTTGTTGCCACGCAAGTTTATTGAATCGATTTAGGTTTATATCGATATCAATAACGATATGAGAAATTCAAAAATTATTTTTCTGAACGTTAAATATTCAGGATTATTTTTTTTCTCCGCATTCTACCTATGAATGCCTTTTTCTATAATTTTCTAGTAAGCTGCTAATAAGTATACAGGTACTTCTTATAGAGGCATAGTTTTGCGTGTGTTTAAAATTCTCAACCTCTGTTTATTTCTTATGGATACATTAACAATGAGAAAAATTTGATTTTCAATATAAAAAAGATAATTTTACTTTTCTTATTTTGTACTCAAATAAAATTATAAAAAGTATCTGTGTTTCAAAGATTAGCGTTTCTAGGATATAATTGAACTTAGTATATATACAGGGTGTCCCAAAAGTCCGAGAACACCCGAATATCTTTTGAACGGCTTTATGAGGAGATTTGAAATTTTAATGGTATAGGTAAATTTTAATCCGTGGCCCCCAGGGGGTCCAACTTTTTTTTAAAATACGAACCCCCATATTGTGATACATTTTCAGAAAGACAATAGAATTGGAAATACTTTGAATTTTTTTTTACACGTCTAGCGTGTTTGGTTTCAAAATGGCGGACATTTGAAATTTCCAAGATATGGCTTCCAAGAAAACTAGACGAATTATTTGCAATGGGATATTGAATAATTACATATGGCACCAATCTCGGACTTTTGAGACATTTGGTATTATACCTCGCGTCTCTGGTTGCTACAATAGGCATAACGCAAAGAAAATCTCAGTTTAATTTAGTTGATATTTACTCAACCAGACCTCGTCCCTTTTTATTCTTCCATCCATCACTGTATAATTGTCAAAATCCTAATACACCCATGAGCATACAAACTTTATCCTTTAGCATAATATCTTCCAGGTTTTTCACGTCTGATAGTAGTTCATTTAGTGCAATCTTTACTTAAAATATATATTTTATCTTTTCTGTTAATGTTTCAAATATATTAAAACTTTTGTGTGTTTCCTTAAAGTTTTCAATGTTTGTTATAAACTTGTTTCCATCTCGTGTCATGTTTCTTCAGTTTTTGTTTTTATAACTTTCTTTATACCTCTCCGCATATATCTTGTTTATTTTCTCCCACTCCACGAGCACACAAAATAGGCGGAATTTACTAAAAGTACACATTGTGTGAGATATGATAAGTTTTAAATATATTTTCCGTTCCCTATCATATGAGGAGAATAATAACATCTCTCTAACTACCCTTATACAGTTTTGAACTCTTTCTCGCATTCTTTCCCCTTTTTTTCTCTCTTTTTTCTTTTTTTCCCCATTTACCATTTTATTTATACTTTATTTTTTGTTGTTTGCTTTGTTATTATATTTTTCACATTAACCCGAATGTAGTCTTGGTATCTTCTTCGTCGGTACCTACCTACGGAAATACGGTCTTATTATGATTTAATTCTACCTAATTATTTTTCACCGATTGTCTAGCTTTAAGCGATGTTCGGTTTAAATTAAATTCAGAGAGGTTAGTAGCTGAGTTAACCAGTTCTATACTTAGATTAGCACATTGCTACTCTATTAACAGGCGCTCACAATCAAAAATAAGGTTTAGTACATGTGAAACGACCTATTTTTTGGTTATCTAAACAAAAAACTTTTGTAGATATGAAGGTACACAAGATAGCAATATGCCTCGCCACGTCCAAATTGAAAAGTAACAGTGTTTACATTGCTTCTCCTCCTGCCATAGTTTTCTCTTGTGGCACAGGTCTTATAATGCCAATTATAATCGTTTTCCCCAATGATATAGAAGATATTAAGAGGAAAATGTTTTGAAGGCACATACTGAAATATTTTGGCATTTGGAGCAAATCAAACGAACTATTTCAACGATTGAATGTCATTAAAATATTGTTAAAGTTATGATTATTAGGTATATTCTCAAAACTTGAGAATGTCTTAACCGACGATCAAATTAATTGTAGTTGATACATAAAATTTTTCAATTTAATATTTCAAAATGACTACAAACATCCTAAATACCATCTCTAAACTTATTAGGTATAACCCAATATATAAGGAATTTCAAAATTGTCTTTTCCCAAAGCGGCGCGGGTTAAAATTCTGTGTTCTTCCCAAGAAAATGACATATTCCAGGCACGTATTTATAAAGAGAGGATCTCTTCGACTTATTTTATTAGGCATACAAAAACAATAAAATAGTAAAGTAAAACAAAGGGGTTGAAGAATAAGTTTTCAAAAATGATTTTAGAAATAAATAAATAAAGAATACTCACAAAACATTGTTATTGCAGGATCGTGATACAGAGTGTAACAAAAAAGTGAGTTGCTTAAAACTATAAATTTATGTTCTTTGGGTCAAATAAAATTGGGTGTTTTCCGTGAAAAATTGTGCAAAAACGCTTCCAAAATAATGACACGTCTCCGAAATTTCGATTTTTGCCCACTACACTCTCGAGTGATAAGACTATACATTCACCAAATATTTTGAAAAAATATTTCATTCTTGAAAATAAATTCCGAAAAATAAGTTCCGTGCTTTTTGTAAATTAAAAGACGGAATTTTTTTAAGATTTTATTTGCTATGAGCATGAGCACCAGTAAAGTTCTGATTTTGATTGAGTTTATCATCCATCCGCAGGTTACTTATAATTGAACCTGAGTTTGTGTTAGTTAACTGTTGGATGGCGTTTGGTAAATTGTGTTTTTTAGAGTAGGAGGTAGACAGTACTTTAACAAGTACTGTCTCTGAGACAAAACCTGTGAAAATCAATGCGCCAGACAATGAAGAATATGCATTAAAATAAGCAAATACTTCTTTCAATTTACCAGGTATATCAATTTATGTAGCATCTGCTCAATGGGTAGACCGGATACTCAACTTCTGAACATTTGCATTAATAAAAATATTTACACATTATCTATGCATACTGCTCACTGTAACTAACTCGCAAATGAATTATGGTGTTACCCTTCGGTTACAGATCCCTGAAAATAAATAACGAAAGGTTGATAGAAAGAATTGTGATAAAAAGAATAAAAATAATCATAAATAAAATGAGCAGATACAACAACGTATATATAAAAAATTTAACAAAGCAGAATAAAATAAAATTTTATATATTTAAAATATTTTTTTTATTTTCTTTTACTCCCAGAAAAACTGGGAATAAAAAGAAAAAGAAGAGAAAGAGGTTGCAAGAGGAGGAGAAAAAAAATTACAATGTAATATTTTATACTGAAAAAAAAAAACTCATAAAAAAGTAAAACTCAATAAAACAGATGAGAATAAAGGAAGAAAAAAAAGAAGAATGGTAGATAAAAATATAAAATTTATGCTAAGAATGAATTTGAAAAACGGAATACAAGAAATAATAATAAAAATAGTAGTTAGAAACGTCAGTGGTGGAGAGATTGGGCGAACCCAACAGGTGGTAACTGAAATGTAACCCAAAAATCAATCAATTATTGGATTCATTGTTTCCGATGGTGCTCTAAAGTTGGTGTTTGCTGCTAAAATTTTGAATTGTCATCATGCATCTAATAGTATAAATGGGGCTCCAGGACCATGTCAATTACTGCAACAGGTACTGTAACAATTACGGCTGTAGCATTGTTCAAAGTGCGTAAAAGACGTCACAGCAGAAACAACAGTAGAGTTGATTCTAGAAATATGCTAATATCTCACAAAGCCCAAACCCAATGACCCCCCCCCCCACCCAACAAACTCCAGGAAAAATATAAAAGAAAAAACTGTGGTGAATTTTCCGATATTCTATTTAAAAAAATAGATTGAATTATTTAGTTTGAAACAAATTCTATGGCCACAGGTAATACGCATTCAAAGTTGCAGGAATCAGATCATTGTAGAGTATTAGCTGTTTACCCTTGCTTCGTTGCTACTTCAAAATTGAACAAAACTCTCAAAATTTGGACAATAAATTTTCTCAAATTTGGATCTTTTTTAATAACCCCAAGCTTGAGGTGGAATCCGCTCCTATGTATAAATAAAAATCAATATTTTCCTACACGATATTATTTTCTGAGCTTGAGTTTTTTAGCTCTTTCCCGAGTGGGACTTCAGTGATAGTAGCCCATAAATGGGGAGAGAAAAAATTCATAGGGTTATTTAAGATTTTGAGAGTCCCTGACATTTTTTATTATCTGCAAAGTTTTTGCAAAATATAATGGTCAAAAATAGCGCATTTCTTTGGTGTAACTTGCTTCCTGTTCATCTCGTATGTACCTACCTACAAACCTACATAGATACTAAAAGTAATTTTTATACAATTTTTTTTCAGGTCTCTAATTTATCTCTCGTACACCTACATTGATTATTCACAGTCAGCATACTAACTGGGCTTTGCGCTTCATAAGTATAAACAACTGTATTGACAAAGTAATTGTCCGTGACTAAAAAGTTGAAATATTTGTCAGTTCTCCACCACTATTAAATTCTATAATTCTAAATGATGAAGGAGAAAATAAGGAAAAATTCAATTCAATTTAAGAATTTATGTAATTTTGGTGCCAAGATATTTTCTCAACAATAAAGCGATACGAAATTTTAATGTTTAATTTTAAAAATGAAAAAAAAAGAAAAAAAAATACAATTTTATATAAAACTTTCAAAATAATGAAATGAGTGAGAAATATATTAGTTGTTTCATCCAGAACATCGCAAAGCTTCAAAATGTTTTCCTTTTTTTTTAATAATACACCTGTACCACATTTGTATGGACTGGAAACTTATGAGTAAACCAAAAAATCAATCAGTCCATAGTGGCATCATCCATCATCGTTGCCGATGGTAGCCGGATGTATGAAAATGTAGTTGTAGTTAGCTACCGAAGTTTTTGGCATAATACATCCAATCTTGGAGGCTATTTAATTGGCATAGGCCCTGAGAACCATGTCACTGAAGTATGACTTATTTTCAATATATGGAAGTTGGTGAGTCATAGTTGGATTGGAGGAAATTACCCCTTCGGATATCTTAACCAGATGGAAATGCAGAGTGCTCAGAAGAAATGATCATATGCATATGAGAGAAATTCAGATAGTTTTGACTTTTTGGTTTCTAAATTCAAATACTTTTTTTTTTTTTTTGGAAAACCTAAATTTTTTTTTACCAAGGGTAAATACCTATATGTTATGCCATAAATTTAAAACTGGTCGGGCACGCATCCAGACATTTTTTTAAAATTATGACCTTTTTTAAAATGGCGCCTCGGTTGGTAATGAGCTATATTCACTACTTCTTATAGCACCAAATATTCTAAAACAATGACAAAACAAGAAAGAAATGACAAATTATGTACATACGTATACATACATACTATTAAGTACCTATAAATACTAGTAAATTGTATAAAAATACATACTAGTGAGTATAATTTCTCATTACCATCCGACACGCTCATTGCCGTCCAATGTTAAGTTGAATGGTAATGAGCCGGATGGTAATGAGAATTATCAACAATCTTTTTTTAATTATTTTTTAAAAATAACGTTTAATTATTTCAAATCACTAAACTATGTTGTTTATTACGCACAATCTAAATTAATTACCGAACTAAAAATCACACAAATATTTCTTTAAAAAAAAAATAGCGGACGGTAATGAGCACACAAATCATTAAACTTGTATTTACTGAAAAAAAAAAATCGATCGAGCGACGTGAACCCAATTTCTAAACTCCGCAGTTTCTGTGCAACTGACTGATCATTCAAGTAGTACAGGCATTCACACTTGTAATAACTTGTTGTATATGGTTTGGATTTCTCGTCTCATGGAATACGTTGGATGGTAATGAGGTTGAAATTGAGGGACAATTTTTAACAGATTTTAAAAATGTTAAGGAAAACAAATTTTATGCTATGAAGCTATTTAATAATGAAGTCAAATACATATCTCTGAACTTGTATTACAATATCCAAAAATTGTTATTCACAAAAAAATATAAAAATATAAGAGGGAGAAAAAAATATCGAGGGGGACAGCGGACGGTAATGAGATTCTGACCCTAAAACTCATTTTTTTAGTGGAAAAATATAATGCTTTTGATTAAAGATCGGTGGCGCTATACAGGGTTTGTACTTTCTAGTTGTCCCATAGGATTTTACATGTAAATTTCGACTTATGGCTGGCATATCCTCCCAGTATGTCACAAAAAATGATAGTGATTTTTGGTGTAATTTTTAACCAGGATTCCATTATTACCATTATTACGAAAATCGGGCCTACGGTTCTAGACTTAGAACCGATCTAGTTGACTAAGGTTCCTTCATAGAATACCTAATGGTTAAAATAGTTTTCATAGAAAAATGTGTGCAGAAATCTACTTTTGAAATTGTAACGTCCTCAATTATCAGAAACTATGTTGCCTAAAATTGTGACATACGTACCTAGTAATAAAAAGTACGTGGGTTCGAGTCATCTAAAATTCTAAATGACTCGAAACCACGGAACCTTAGTCCACTAGATCAGTGCTCAGTCCAGAACCGTAGGTACGATTTTCGTGATAATAGTTTCATTTGAATCCTGGTTAAAAATTACACCAAAAATCACTATCAGTTCTATTTTGTGACATACTTGGAGGATATGTCAACGATAAGTCTAAATCTACGTGTAAAATCCTATGGGACAACTAGAAAGTGCAAACCCTGTATACCCATTGGCCAATGCAGTAACTTGAAAAGAGGAACACCCAAAAAAACAAGCGGTCAAAAAACAATCGCCGAGGGACACGAATGTTAAAACTATCCGAATTTCTCTCATATATCTATGTATATCTAAACATATTAATAATAATCATTTAGTTGGTTGCTGTGCACCGTGTTAATGCCTCATCCGTGATTTGGTGCACTTCAACCACTTTTCACATATTTCCACACATTTCTCTCTATTTATTTCTCTATGATATAAGAAAGTGTCATAAACTGCCACGAAACTTCAAAAACTGAAAGAAAAATTCGGTAACTTTGAATCTGACTCTGGAACATATTCCTTAAATTTCATCTTTTTTGATAATGCCTTGGGGTATTCCTAACATTTTGCTTGACGCTCTTACATTCACCACAGAGGAATGGCCGTGTAAACGTTTCCTAAACTTTGGTTGGGGTAAAATCTGTCATTTTGCACTATTTCCCCTCCAATTAGAGAGGTTAGGAATCGTTTATACGGTTATGCCTCGATTGTAATATCACTAATCCAACTTTGACTAACATGGACAGATATGAATTATAAATTTCCATAAAAATGTGGAAAATATTGTTCCTCCCTGGAAACAGAAAAGAAAATCTCACCTTCCATTAGTTCAATTGTGTTCATTTTTTGAGGAAACATCCGTTTTTTGGTGAGAAAGTAGAGGAAAAAAGTTCAGATCTATAATACTCGTAATGCAAAAGCTACAAAATATACATTATGAGTATGATAAAGGAGGAGAATAAGGGAACACCGAAAACAAGAGAGAATATTTTTTCTCCGGTGTGAAAATGTGATAAAATTAACATTTAAATAGCAGTAATGCCTTACCGCCCTATCCTCTTCGTTTATCCCACCCCCTAAAATTCTTCTTTTTGATAAAAATTTGCTGAAAAAAATGTAAGAAGTTTTTTTTTGCGTGATAAAAATATTTGAGGGCCCTTATACCCTCTGCGTCTTTTTACAGGGTACCTAGGATGCAATACAGATAGGAATTTTCATGTGAACTGTAGATCTCACTCAAATAATAAGTCTCGGGGGACCCAAATGAACACAAACTAACCATACTGAATTTCATCAAAATCGAACAAGACATTCGAGATTTATCGTGAAATAAGGTACAAAAAATAAAAATACCGTTGAGTTCAAATTAGACGTTACTTTGGGTTTTGGCCAGGAAAGGGACGTCATACTGTGAATGAAGGTAACAGCGCCAATGGCAAGTTGAATACAACAGTTCTCTAGAAGTTAAGCAACGTTCGGCGAAGTTTACTGAATGGGTAACTACGTCGTTTGCGTTCTCGTGATGCTCGCTGTTGCCGTCCCATCCTAGGCTGGGTGAGGTCATCATGGATAGCTGGATTATATGTTTTCAACGAATTGAGGGTAAACACCCGCTCGAATGTCCATCAATAGATTTAGGCTATGTTCAGATGATCGCGCGGTAGTGCTTGGTACGACGAACGGCGCGGCACAAGATCTTTCTATATAGTGCACATTGTCTATATGACCGCGCGGTGCGCTTTGTTTCGCGCGGAAGATCTTGTAGTGCGCGGTACTAGTTCTACATTTTTGTGTTGACTTGTTCGCATTGATCCGCGCGGTTTGAGGCGAAATAAAGTAGCCAAGTAGATATTTGAATGCCAGACCTCCGCGCGTACATACGTTGTCATGTGAATGCTCCTCCCGCGCGGTATCGAGCGAACATAGCCTTACTGTATTTGCGTTTTAACTATACATAAATAATAAAATATAATAAATACTGAAAACTATAATATGAAATGAGGATGATATATCAGGACCAGGGTATCAAGAGACGATTTTTATATTGACAACAAACGGAGCAGATTGTTTCAGAACGGTCAAACTAAACCAATTAACATCGGATTGCGTTTGGTTTGCTGCGCTTTCTTGGTTTCTTTTAATTATTTGTATTTACCATGATCCTAACATATATACTTCTGACAGTTTTGCGTTGATAATAAAAAACACCCAATGATTTTCTGGCCACCCGATGTGTTTAGCATTACCTATGTAATCGACGTGGAGGTGAATAAACCTTGTACCCCACGATAAACCAAACAAAACCATCCTATCTTACATTCAATAATATTATTTCTTGCACATTTTGGGAGACACTCAGACTTTATGTACACCCTGAAATTTATATTTATACCCAAGATGATAACGATACACATTATCCATAAAGAATATACACGCGTATATATTATTCTTTTCTTTAAGGAGTGGGGTGATATTTAGGGAGAACTTCTTTCTGTTGAATATTTTGATAAAAATAATATTTTAAAAGCTATTATCAGATCTTGAAGAGAAAAAATTCAGGGTCGAAATTGTATCAGTTTTGGAAATAATCTAGAGTTAACGATTTTCATTCTCCTTTTAGATATTATCCTTAGCATCAGCTCTGATGATGTCCTCAGGACTCTAAGTTGTGAATTAAATTAATTAAATCAGAAATTTAAATAAGAAATTCTTTTTAATTGAAACACAATTTCTTGTTTTCTTTATTTATGATTGTGCCCATTGAAGCATTCATGAACAATGTTTTCCTTTGTTTAATCTGCCACAGAACAATGGTACCTATTTTAATACTCAGTGCCAAAAAAATGTCTATGATCCTTCAATATATTCACAAATAATAATAATTTAAAAGAAAAAAATCAATATTTGTAATATCAATAATTAACAATGAGATATCGATTGGTAAATTTAGTTTTCTGTCATCTAAATAATCCTCACCCTGGTCAACGCCTTATCTTTCAAACACGACTCTCTCCATGCTTAATTTAAAACAATATTAAATCTACCAAGCGAGAAAGCAGAAGTAAGTACAAAAACAAAAATTAATGAAAGCAAAATTTTTAATTTAAATTCAGAAATCTTCAAACCAAATAACCCAAGAGTATAGATCATTAGCTGCATTCAGATTTGTATTTTTAAGCCCAATAATACAAATAATATATCAAAATTAATAAAAAAAAATATATCTTCATTGTAATGAGAAAATCGCGATTTCTCAAAACTTGAGCAAGGTCACTCAATTTGAAATGACATTCATCATTATTAGGGGAAAAGCGGAAAAGCCAATAACTTTACCACGTTGAATACACCATTGCCCATAAGACCACTATATTTAGCAACGTGAAATGATAGGGAAAGATATACCTTAACTAACTTAGCAGTAAAAGGAGGATCCTTTCTAGCTACCCTAAAAATCAAATTCAGAAAAAAGGAAGATGTGTACAAGAAAAATGATATTATATATTATAAGAATAAAAAAAAGAAGTAGGAGAATGACGAAGGGAAGCAAGAAGAAGAAAATATAAACTATTTTCTGTCACGACAACGACAAATCAATATCAATCCCAAAGGAATTTAAAACGAAAGGAAAAGATTCCTTCTTATGGAAGAATAAGAAGGCATACACAACACAGATTCATAAATATGTGTCTTTACATGAATATTTCATGGGGCATTAGAAACAAACATCAAATCGAAGATTTAGAGTTATTATTTGGAGACATAGAGCGATAATTCAATAGCATAAGTGAACAGGACCAAAGAACTGAAAGCATTCGTGGTAAAACACTAGTAAAACTAAACCACAATGGTACATGGGGACATATGAAGCTAATTTTGAACATGCAAAGAAGAATAAATAAATATGAAAATTTGGTCTATCTGATGGACATGTAAATAAGTTAAAAAGTCAGACACATGTAAACAAGAGAAAAATAAATCACAATGAGACATTAGTGGAAAAAATTGTCATTATTTCTTGTTGTTGAATGCAATATGATCTACGTGAAATCGCAGCAATACCTACGGTGAATGGCAGAAAATTCGGTACACACCAAGAGTCAAATAAAGAATGAACTGTTTTTTAATCGACTTTAGAAATCTGCATACCATGGAACGTAAAACATCAATACTTATTGACAAAAGGAAAAACACAATTTTTTTTCAGTGATCTTTGTTCGATCCCAAAGTATCACTGAAAATAATAATGGCACCTAAAAAAACAATAATTTCTGACACTGAGAGAAGTTATATTTTCAAAATTCAAAATGAAAGTATATGTAGATTTTTCTTCATCTTTATTTTATTGTTGGGGTGGTGTCGTGTTTATTTTAAAAGTCACATAAAATATATAATAAAACATTTTAAATTTGAAATGCGTGAAAAATAAATGACAGGCATGAATTTTTATTTGAAAATCCTCAAGATAAATCCGTTCGTTTTGTTTTTCTTTCCCGAAATGTGCTTTTTTTTATTTGAATCTACATCCAATATTATTATGCTATCCATCAATTTGATGCAAATTACATCAATTGATATTTGATATACGTCATTTATTTATTTCTTCAGAAAAAGAAAATAAAATTATACGGGGTGTAACAAAAATGTGTGTTTCCTGAAATTAAATGATGAATCAAATTATTGGGGGGTATATTTTAGAAATTATTGTGCAAAACTATTTCCAACGAAACCACACACCTCCAAATATCTATACCAGTTTTAGAACGCAACTTGGGTTAGACAACCATCATATTACATAGGTTTATATGATACAACTAGCTGATGCTCAAGACTTCGTATCCGTCTTTTCCCTTGGCCAAAATATCTCTCCCAATTTGGGCATTGTATTGTTATCTCTAAAAAGCGTTTTTGGCTATAAATAAGTTCCTGTTGAGAGTGTTGAGCTGTTGAGCTTAGTTCATAGTACAATTGATTAAAGTGAGAGAAAAACTGGACTTTGCGCATTATAGGAACCAATGGATTTAACTCAACCTTTTTTATAGTAACATATTTTTTTATGTTACTATAAAAAAGATGTTATTTGAGGGATTTACATAGGGATATATGTTATATGTTACTATATGTAACATATTTATTTTCTTCCGTTTTTCTAAACTCCCGTAAAGTAGGTACCTACTCTAAAAGATCTCCGAAATCCTCCAAAAATCAATTTAAATGTTTTTTTTTTTTTGTTTTTTTTTTTTTTGTGGATCCAAGTATATCTTATGTAAACCAACGAAAATGTGGTTTTCCTGATCTATCTCACTGTTTTCTATTAAAAACAAACTTTTTTTTTATTTTTTATTTTTTTTCGAACATTAATAAAAATTAATACAAAATACAAAAAGAACCAATAACACTAATTAAAGAAGAAAGAACAAAAATCAAATTAAATAAAATTTAATATTATCAATGTTCTTGTTGTTGTTAAAATGTCTTCTGGTTAAAATCTACTTTTAGTTACTGCAGTCCATTATATGGGAACATATGTGTCGGACTGCAGTGATTGAGAAAGCATTAGACGAGCAAAGGTGCAGCTCAGTAGCTCAAATAAGTCTTTCCATGTTGCTTGAGTCATAATAAATAAATGAATGTTTTCTTCTTATAATCGACAACAAACACTTAACAACAACAAAATAATCAAATCACACAAACACACATTGTTTTTTCCAATCTTTTGATAAAATAGATTCAAATATCAATTTTCCATAAAGTTTTCTTTATAGAAATATCCATCATAAAAAGTTATGATTGAAGACGCCATTTTGTTTTGAGGAAAATTTATAAGAGGGTTGGTTATGATATTAAATTATATAAAAAAAATCTCCTCCAGTTGTGTGGGAGGGGATCCCGAAAATATTATGATTTAATATTTCCTTCTGGACTGAACGCCCCCTCACAACTTTGCGCAATATCATATTTTTATTACTTTCCCCTTCCACTTCATTTTCCTCTACCTTCCCCCCACACACAAATTATTATTTCTCTTATCATATTTTCCTCTTTTCTCATTGGTTCATTTTATTATTTTTTTCATTTATCCTCCCTTGGATTGATTTGGAGGTAGGTCATTTTTCTCTCTTTTTCCAGCAGGCAGGTAATTCTTCTTGTCACGTCATCAACAATATTTTCCTTCTGGACTATATAATGTATAATTTTCATCATAAGCCAGCGTGTATGACGCAATGAATACACCCATTCTTATTAAATCACTGAATATAAGCAGTGTCCAGTCTGGCGCCCATTTGATACTGGCTATTCCCGGCCTATCCTGGGTTATGTGAGGTCAATTTTGTTAGTTAAAAATTAAAAAGTTTAAACTTTCGGATTTTTCCTTTACTTGGATGTCAATTGATAACTTAATGCAAAATTTCAGCGCTCCAGGTATAAGGGAAGTGCCTGAAACTTTTGATGGTGAGTGAATCAGTCAGTCAGTGAGTATACAAAAGTGCCAACTTTGAAATTATCTAGCTCTTGTCCGGGTTAATATTAATTTTTGAAGTTTATCCCGCAGTATTATACTATACTACGGAATGTATGCTCAAATATTTCAATGGTCTATTCCTTGTAGAACCGGATATCTGACGACGTGCAAAACCCTGTGAATTGCTTCGTGTGAAGGAACTCTGTTGCTTTTTAGATTTTGGCCTCAGATATAGCTCATTCTACCCCTATTATTCCAAGATACTAAGATTAAGGAGGCATTCCAGAGTTAGGCGTGTTATTAGGTACCAAATAAAAGGACATTCGCATAATGCAAAGGTGCATAATAATGCAGCTGTGGAAACAAAATAGACAAAAAGAAAAGATACTAAGATTAAGGAGGCATTCCACTGTTAGGCGTGTTATTAGGTACCAAATGAAAGGACATTCGCATAATGCAAAGGTGCATAATAATGCAGCTGTGGAAACAAAATAGACAAAAAGAAAAGATACTAAGATTAAGGAGGCATTCCACTGTTAGGCGTGTTATTAGGTACCAAATGAAAGGACATTCGCATAATGCAAAGGTGCATAATAATGCAGCTGTGGAAACAAAATAGACAAAAAGAAAAGATACTAAGATTAAGGAGGCATTCCACTGTTAGGCGTGTTATTAGGTACCAAATGAAAGGACATTCGCA
>CM022877.1:7408941-7421891 GCA_012654025.1 Pachypsylla venusta
CTGGAATGTACCAGAGAAATGAGCAAGTTATATGTACCTCTAGTCTTTGTACCCCAGACTGGAATGTACCAGAGAAATGAGCAAGTTATATGTACCTCTAGTCTATGTACCCCTCGCTGGAATGTACCAGAGAAATGAGCAAGTTATATGTACCTCTAGTCTATGTACCCCTCGCTGGAATGTACCAGAGAAATGAGCAAGTTATATGTACCTCTAGTCTATGTACCCCTCGCTGGAATGTACCAGAGAAATGAGCAAGTTATATGTACCTCTAGTCTATGTACCCCTCGCTGGAATGTACCAGAGAAATGAGCAAGTTATATGTACCTCTAGTCTATGTACCCCTCGCTGGAATGTACCAGAGAAATGAGCAAGTTATATGTACCTTTAGTCTTTGTACCCCAAACTGGAGTTTACCAGAAATTTGAACAAATTATATGTACCAATACCCTTTTTACCCCAGACTAGAATGTAACAGGAAGATTTCATTTCACTCTAAATGGACAAAAGTTTAAAGTTGGTTTGGTAGAATTTTCAACAAAGATTATCTTTTTCCGTGTTTTAAAACAAAAGGCCAAGGAATGGTCGCATTCATCTAAGAAATGATAATGAATTTGGGCATTACCATATGGCTCAACCATAATTCCATAAAACACTTTTGATGTAAATGGGCAAAAGTTTAATTAAAGTTGGGTTTGCCAAATTTTCATTCAATATTATCTTGTTAGGATTTAGCGGGCACAACAAAAGGCCAAAGAAAGGTCATATTTATCAGAGGCATATTTATTGATTTATTATTGGATCATGACCGTGTACCACTAAGTCAATATAATTTGGGATATTTTTTCATGGCATTTATCATGAATGAAAAAAAAAATGTTACACCAGTGAAACATATTTTGTTAACCGCAATGTTAAGACTGTTTTAGAAAACAAAAGAACTTTCTGTTCATCCAATTTTTTTTTTTTTTTTTAGGATTCTCACGATAAGCCCCATATCAGTTTAATTGAAATACTCATATAATATGGATTCATTAAAAGATCAGTCATTACCAAGATATAGGTGTGTCAAGAAAAACACTTTTGGGCATACCTACTTACACAGAAAACATCGCAAAAAATCCGAGCCATTTTGGAATCGAATATTTATACCTTAACAATCTCTGAAAAATGTACTAGAGTTACGACGAGCACAAGAAATTGACGGACAAACAGAAAAGGAATCCATTTGGTCCTATCAACCAAATATTCGGACAGCTTTTGTTAAAACCTTTGATATTACAAAAAATGTTCACAGACAATGTGTGTTAGGTAAATCTATTAATCGCCATTTTGGGTGATTAGAATTACATAATATTACATCATTTCCACCAAAATCCAGGAGAGTTTTCGTGGTTACTTTCCATGTCCATCGCGGAAAGTGATGGTGGTGGAAGAGTTGGCCAGTATATTAAGTCACTTTGTAGACACAGGACAAGATATTGATAATTCCAGCTCCTTCCATGGCCTCCAATAGTGATGAATATCTCAAATTCATGAGTATTAAATCCACGACTAAACAGTCAGAGTGTCCTACCACTACACCACCAACCCATGTATGGTTGTAAACGTCAAATATACAGAAAAAATACTGAAAAGTCACTGAGAAATCCAACATAGCCAATGAAAAATAAAAGAAACATCCGCAACTGGAAAATTTTAGGGAAAGAAAATATACCTTTTATTGGTTTGCTGGTAGGGTAGGAAAAGCATAATTTATGACGTTAATAAATTCATAACATAAGTTACCTGTTGGTACCGCCCTAAACCAATGAAAACTGAGCTTTATTACATCCATAAATCCATCATAGAGCCTCGATTGGCCCACAATGATGTGGCCCCCGTATAATCCCACTTTCCTCTCCAAAACAAAAAAGGGCTTCTAGAAAAGCCCTGGGAAATCTTTTTAATATTTTTTTTTAATATTGGATTTTCTGTTTCTCCTCTCATCTTTATCATAATTTTCTTTTTTCCTCCTGGTTTTCTTTTTCCAGATATGCGCGCGCAGGATGGTCATTTTCCTTTTCTTTCCCATGTTTCTACCTTCTCATAATTTTCTATTTTATTATTAATTATTTTTCGTTCCGCTCGGACAATATTTATGGATATGACTACAGGGGAACATTTTTTCGCCTAAAAATATTTTCCCACATTTGGAGTACATTTTATAATCTACATACTCTTATATCTTCCCCTTTTAGGCAAAACTGCAGTAGATTCCAATGGTTATGCAACCGTGACTATCAAATTAATCCGCATGCCGGATTATTTTGACGGTTTCTTGTTCCACTGATTCCACACCATCGCTTTCTGCCTTATTTTTCTCTAAAGACGCGGAAAATTCCAGGCCCTTCAGAGTTGATATTGTGAAGTATGTTCCAAGTACTTGTAAAAAGTATCCACACAATTATTTCGGCCGGTCAGGTGTTGAATTTGTTGGTATTTTTTAGTATTGAATTTTGTGGAGTTGGCCAAACTTTAATCGATAAAGAAGCTTTGTAGTGTGGCAAACAACAAATTCCGATAGAGCTAATGTACTCAGGCTCAAATTTTACAAGTTCTCTCACAAAAAACAGAAATGTAAAAAAAATTTCAAGGCCCAAAAAGTTCTGTCTCAATGTACTGCGATATAATATGAATAAATAAATATATCTAATAATACATTTTTTTCCAAATAGCCGCAAATATTTGTGTCTATTGATTTAAAACTATCGGATTTTAAAATAACTGTCCAGTTATTTTAAAATTCAAGATTTTAAAACGTAAATATGTCCTTCTCATTGTGACATCGCTGGAAATGAGAACGTTTACGAAGCCGCCAAATCTGCCCACTTATCATCACAATTTAATTTATGTTCTCCACTTGACTTTCGTCCAATCTTTGGCAAAATAATTTTAAAAATGCGGCAGTTCTCTTGGGATCTCATTGGCCCTAACAAATTAAAGACCATAAAACCAACTATATGTTCCTGGCCAACCAACTTTAGAGAAACTCGTTCTGAGGAGGTTGTATTGACCAGGATGAGAATTGGCCACACCAGACTGACTCATAATTACCTATTTAAAAAATCGCCTGCACCGGTTTGTCTTGCGGTGAGTCTCTGACTGTTCGCCACATTCTCGACTATACCCTTTATAGCCGCCTCAGGCGTTCTTTCTCCTCAGATATTTCCCTAGTTGATGACGAACAAGGTGTGACCACTTTGCTCTGGTACCTAAAAATGATCAACCTGTATGATAAAATTTAGTTCATTTGAGAAATCGGCGCGAAGGACATAGCTTCTGCTATTGGTTAAAGGGCCTAACGCACAAAAAAAAAAAAAACGTAAATATTATGGCACGTTGAGTACAACAGTTCCCGTTACTAAGATTACTGAAGTTAAGCAACAACCGTTTTACTTGGAAAGTTGTTGTGTTTATGCTGGTGAAAAACTCAAGCGTTCCCACAAGCATATCAATAATGGGAACGCTTGAGTGATGACTGACAATCAAAAACTTTTTATATATCTGACTACCGTTAAAAACGATCATGCCACTATATATTTTTTTTTAATTTGGCTTAACGACTCTTTAACATCTATTGGTCATTCAAGTCGGGGGTTTCACCCTCCATTCGATGGAAACTTGCAAACCAGCTACCCACATTGACCTCACCTAGCCTGGGTTGGGCCGGAAAAATAGCCAGCATCACGAGGGCACGAACCCACGTGGACGCCCACATGACACAACCTCGCTGGACGTTGCTTAACTTCAGTGATCTATCGGGAACTGGTGTATTCAACGTGCTATAGACGCTGGGTGACCACTTTATCCTAAATGATAATTTAAAATTCAAAACTGCATACTAAATGTATTCAGAGGGATCTACAGTTCAAGCAATGGCTAATAAGGCCCGTAGTAAATATATTTTCTCAAAAATCCTCATATAAAATAAGTATTTCCTTTTATTTTTTGCGCACCCAAAACACTTCAATATAATGGATGAAATGCCCTTTCATAAATATGTGTAAGAGTATATGTGTGTGTGTGTTTCGAAAAATTTAATAAAAGGGGAAAAGCATCATTTCGAAAAATAATCGAAGAAGGGGGTGGTCCGATAATATTGGTAACATAAACCCCTTCATTCCATAACACATCGCCCTTTCATATAGATTGACCACGTGCTTGGAATTTCTTAGTTTTTTTTCTTTCTTTTTCTTTGCCGGCATGTTGGCTTTCAGTATTATTTCTTATCAGAATCTTTTGCTTTTGTTAGTATAGCAATAAGTATAATATATATATTTATTTTGTTTAAAATAAATTATTGCTGATTTTTTTATTTATTGCTGTTTCTATTACGTTCTACAGACTTTGATTATCTTGATTTGGTGGTCATACTTTTTGTTACTTATTTTGCTGATGAAGTAACAAGATTGGTTATTTTATTTATTGTGGTTATGTCTTATGAAAATATGAAGTTTCCCGTCGCTCGTACTCAAGGTACCTTCTTATATCTAAAGCATTTACGTTAATTTCTATAACTTCAGTAAATTTAGAGGAACTATTGCATTCAACACATAGAATCCAAAAAATATGATGATTTTTTTTGTTCGTCTAACGCAGGGGTTCCCAAACTTTTTGGTACCGCGCCCTATTTTCTTGAAATGAAAGCCTCCCATGCCCCCCCTTCCCTTTACATTATAAATTATGAATGGGTATGTGTGTTTCTGAATGCTATCTAATTCAAAACGCTAATGTGTTCCTAAATGCTATTTCATTTAAAACGCTAATGTGTTGCTGAATGCTATCTTATTCAAGCGTTAATGTGTTACTGAATGATATCTTATTCAAAACACTAATGTGTTGCTGAATGCTATCTCATTGAAAACACTAATGTGTTGCTGAATGCTATCTCATTCAAAACACTAATGTGTTGCTGAATGCTATCTCATTCAAAACGCTAATGTGTTGCTGAATGCTATCTCATTGAAAACTCTAATGTGTTGCTGATTGTTGTCTCATTCAAATTTTCTAAACATCATGTTCAATAAAATTACCTTTGTAAAAAACATTGAGTACATATATTTTAACTAAATGATAATAATTAAACTCGTCTCGCGCCCCCCTAGTTTCCTTGGATTGCCTTCACGCCCCCAGTTTGGGAACCTCTGGTCTGGTTGCCCCCGAAACACCGAACACATTGGTCTCCCAAAACAAGAATAACGGAATAGGTTTTTTTTTTTTTTTCAGAAGCAAAAATTGGGTTCTATAATCTTTGACGGATAAGACTTGTGCTAGGTCCAACAAAGTATGTAAGTAGTTTTTTGGACATTTGTTGAACCTAGTCCATGGAAGGGTTGGGTAGCATATTATGCTACTCTGAAAACACCGGACTAGATGTTGATCTGGGATTATCAACCTCTAGTCCGGTGTTCTCCTTCTATGTGCTCTAATAGTGGTAATTATCTCAAAGTCATGAGAATGAAATTCCATGGCTTGACTGTGTTTGAATTTACACCCCGCTGTTTACCAACACGAGAGTCTTACCACTACACTACCATTCCATAAAAAAAACAATAATTAAAAGCTCCATCTTTTAATTGTAATTTATCATTTGGTGTCGTTACTACTGGACCTTTTATTCACGATATTTATCATTATTATTTACAACTTTTAACTTCTGAGTGGGTTAAGGAATACCAAAACACAACAAAAACAATATTAAGCAGCTAAAGGCTACACCGGTAGGTACAGCCTTTCTAGAATTATTTCTGTAAAATCATATTTTCAACCAACAAAAACATATCTCCACCACTATTGAAAACCTTTGTTTAAAGCGTGGTCAGCAAAAACAGAGACTTTTGAACCCCCACTCCTTCCAATCAATAATATAACTTTCAGTCTTTTCCATATCTCTCTCTCCCATCCACGAGATTATTCCTCGTCTTCTTTTGCTCCTGTAGATGCTGTTGTCATTTTTCTATCTCTCTGTTATCAATCCTAGATTGAGAAATTCTCTAGAAATATCTCACTTGTTGAAAGACTATATGACCCGATAGGGAGCAATGAAGCCACTTAGTTCCAATTGACATCTTCAAAATTTGAAACTTACACAAAATATACAGGATGTCCCAAAAGTCCGATACCACCTGAATATCTTTTGAATGGCTTTATGCGGAGTTTTGAATTTTTGCATCGTATTATATCCCAAATTAAACCACCCAATGGTGTGACCAATTTTTCAATGGCGGGTCCAACTTTTGTTTTTTAAATACGAATCCCCATCTTGTGATACATTTTCAGAAAGACAACAGAATAAGAATTACTTTGCAAAAAAATTCACACGTCTAGCGTGTTTGGTTTCAAAATGGCGGCCATTTGAAATTTCCAGATATGGCTTCCAAGAGTGTCTAAACTAGGCGAATTATTTGCAATGGGATATTAAATGATTACATAGACAACAATGCCGGGTAACCTGTTTTTTTAGACATAATTCGCTTAGTTTTAGACACTTCGCCTAGTTTTAGATACTCTTGGAAGTCATGTCTTTGAAATTTCAAATGGCCGTCATTTTGAAACCAAACACGCTAGACGTGTGATTTTTTTTTTTTTNCTCACTGCAGCCAATAATCCTTCAGCTGCAAAAAAACAGTTCAGGAAATAAAAATATTCCTTAGAGTTATCACCGAGCATAATGTTTTTGATTATTTTTCAAAAGGAGATATACATATTTGCACGAAGTTCAGATATAAACACTCTGTTGATTATTTAAATACATTACTGTCAAATGGGGAAGAATTTTCCCGACAACATTTGCATTGTTCTTTTTTTTTCAAATCACATTTTTTGTATTGCCGTCTAATTATGACTTCTACTTCCATTGTGATACTTGAGATTGTGAGATGTTACTTCATGGTGACATCCACATAGGCAGAGTTTACCTGATGTAAAATAAAGCAACTCTGGAATTTAATTCAATTACATTTCAGTGATTGACATGTTTCTGGGGAACCCATGCCAATTATTATTACAAAAATTGAATATTTTTCACTCCAGTCAATAGATTTTTCTTAACCCTACTTGAAACATTTTTTGCTTCATTTCTTTCCACATCCAACCTTTGGAAAACCATTTTTTTTACAAAATTGTTAACTTTTTCACAAATCTTTGTAAAATTTTTACCCTTATGCTGTAAAATGTCTTATCAAAAAACAAGGCTTCCCTTTATTAACATATTTTGAGTGTAAATTAATTTAATTTATTAAAGGACAGAATAATATACTGGGTGTTTCATGTGAACTATGATCATGACAGAATGGGTTGTATACTCGCAGACAGCATTAGTTATCTTATTCAATAGTGCATATTTCTTACTAATTTTTTATTTGTTGCCATCAAGAGTCAATTGCTTTGAAGTTACAGTTTAAGGAATGTAAGTTTAGGTAACAGACTGAGTTGAATTTGAGTGCATTAGTTTAGGTAAAAAAAGAGGCCATGAGTTCGAGTCTGAGGCTATCTTAACTGGACCTCTCTTTTTTGCTCTCACATAAATTTTAAAAGGAGTTTTTTTGTATTTTATAATTTTGGTCTCCCTCTATCTGCGCCCATGGCTGGGGCACATCTCGCCAACGACTAGTTAAGGCCCTGACTGCGCATATCTTTGCATATATGCAAGTAAAAATAAATACATATTTATGTACTTATGTGAGCTCCCAGATTTCTCGTTCCGGCTTACACACAAGAAGTCCTGTACTGGATTGTGTCCGTAACAGAAATATACTAAACCATGTGCTATAAGTATTATAAATATTGCTTGCTTAGTGCTTATATTTGATAGGAGCTCCAAAACTGGCTACAAGTTATCTTTTTTGGTATATGAAGCCACACATCCTAAAACCACTTTCGAAAGGGGTGCCTTTTATTAAGATCGCTGCATTAAGAAAATACCTGGCTACAAATATTGGTTGATCTTTTCTCAAAAAGGACACCCAAAGTATGAACCTTGTACATACCTGCTGTCAAATACTTTTGTTAAGCCCTGTATAAATTTACAGAATCGTATTATTACAAAACAGATAGATGTTAATGGTCAGTTATAAAATTTTCAAATTTTTGGACATTTCTCCCTCTTCCCCCTCCCCATTCAAAAATGTAACATTTTACCTCCCCCCACTCCTGGGGCCTTTAATATCCTTGGATCTAATATTGGTACATTTATTTTGACAGATGTATAGACTGAAATTTTCAACAATTAGATTATTACACATTTCATTTTCTGGGGCTGGAAGAGTAAAAAGCGACCCCTTTTGTGGGTGAAAGTAAAGGAAAAGTTGTTAGTGGGGAGAGTGGAAAGAAGAAAGCCAGCCGTCTTTTCCATATAAATATTGATAGATCTGTTTGAAAAGGCTGATAAGGTGATGGTGGCGAAGTTGAGATTATCAGGAATATGATTTGTTAAGTGCAAATACGTGACTTTTTGTTGCAATGAATTATTATATTAAAAAACTGTGCCAACATTGCACGTGATTTTTTCCTGTAATCTGAAACCACTTGCATATTGAGTATCCAGCTAAGTTGCATTTTGTGGCTGACCACGTAGGTACGCGCCCTTGAGATACTGGCTATTCCCAAGCTGTGTGAGGTTAATGTGGGTAGCCGATTTTAATTTTCCAGCGAATGGAGGATAAAAGCTCCGTTTCGAATGATATTTAGATGTTTAAAATGAATACTTCAAATGGCAACTAACGAAAACGGGTCAAATAACTCCACTGTCGGACAACTATAATATTAATGAATGTGTCCGTGGAGATTGTGGGAACCCGAATAAAACATAAAATGTTGATGGTTGGTAAGAGTATTTTTTTTTTTATTTATTTATTGTGAATTTCNATAACTCCACTGTCGGACAACTATAATATTAATGAATGTGTCCGTGGAGATTGTGGGAACCCGAATAAAACATAAAATGTTGATGGTTGGTAAGAGTATTTTTTATTATTATTTTTTTTTTTTATGGTGAATTTCAAAGATAGGACGATTCCTGAACTATGTTGATGTCTGACTCAGTATCCCATTGCATGGATCTGAACTGCCTCATTATTCGCCACATGAGTCACGGATTATTAACATATAGCTTAATTAAAACACGTTCCTATTCGTTTTGGCGTCTCCACTAAATATAAATAGAACTGAGAAAACCCATTGGTTACAAAAGTACTAATGACGGAGGAGATTTCTTTATCCGACATTTGGATTCTACGTAGCCTTTACGGATCGAGCATGTACAATTGTACACACTTTAAACCGGGGATATTGGCCGAGAATTTTTTAAAAGACATTTATTTCGACCCTTATTTGTGCACATTTATTTTGTAATACTTGACCGAGCATTTTTTTTTTTTTTTTTTTTTTTTTTTTTTTTAATTTTGTTGTTAGATAATTTAACTATCCAAGAGTTATTTCGTTCATCAAAATACAATAGTGTCCGCTCAGTCGATATCTCTATCTTAAAAAAAAGACTCTTTAGGTCCAAGAAGGGTATGCACATAACATGAATACAATCTCACCAAACTGATCACCATAATACAAATAATTACTGAATTTTTTTTCTTTCATTATTGTCGGACAACTTTGCCTTTCATTTGAAATTTATTGTGGTACTAATGCAAAGGACAAAGAGATAATAGACACACCAATTTTTGAAAACTCGTGCAAAATTACAAAAAAAAAACATCCTTTCAATTATTAAAATGCGAAGGCGTAGGTAATTTCTTGCAATTCATTTCTATTATGAATTACTAACTTTACAAAAGGAAAAAGTAAAACATAATTGAGGACGTCGCCGTTGCACACTCGGCTTGCACCAGGGAGGTACAAAATTTAAAAAAGGTTTTTTTTCGAATTTTCCGCTTGGTCTGCTTGTGATTGGGGGTAACTCCTGACGATAATTGAGTAGTTATGGTAATAGCGACAAGTAGTAGTATTATAAGGTAATTGTTANGGTACTAATGCAAAGGACAAAGAGATAATAGACACACCAATTTTTGAAAACTGGTGCAAAATTACAAAAAAAAACATCCTTTCAATTATTAAAATGCGAAGGCGTAGGTAATTTCTTGCAATTCATTTCTATTATGAATTACTAACTTTCCAAAAGGAAAAAGTAAAACATTGAGGACGTCACCGTTGCACACTCGGCTTGCATCAGGGAGGTACCGCGTTCGAATCTTGGTCGGGTCGAAAATTTAAAAAAGGTTTTTTTTTCGAATTTTCCGCTTGGTCTGCTTGTGATTGGGGGTAACTCCTAACGATAATTGAGTAGCTATGGTAATAGCGACAAGTGGTAGTATTATAAGGTAATTGTTAAGTATTATCTTAGTGGATGATGCCCACATAATTGTGATGTAATAACACAAATAAATATACATTTATCACATTAATTGAGATTGTAATAAATCTCTTAAGGGTGTTAAATAACACACAAAAAACAGATGGTGTTAAGTAACACGAAAAAACAACTTTTAACATGTTTTATAACTTATGTCCTTGGTTCACTAACATAATTATAATTGACATGGTTCTAGGGCCCATGTCAATAACAATAGATACACCTATGAAGACAAAAACTAAAGCAGTGAACAATGACACTCGCTGCAGTCTCATACATTTAGCTACCATCAGCGTTATGAATTAAAGTTCCATTATACCCCAATTCCCCCTTCAATCAACATAAAAAATATCATCTCTACTGGATCGTCTCTTTTCTCTTCACCATCGATAGAAGAGTATCATACTCGTATATTCCAAAACGTCAAAAACCATTTAAAACATCTCATACTTAAAGCTATAAAATAATGCAGAAACTCCTTCCCCACCCAAACCCTCTCCACATTCTCCCGAGCATTATCCAAGGTTTTTTACATGTCACATGCTTATTTTTTCAATAATACTTACACTCCGCGCTCGGGTGCACTTTTCCTCCCTCCGCTAAAAATCCTCAGGGATTAAACGCATATTTTTTTTCACTTTATTACCTTGAGTAGGTATATACCCGGAAAATATTGTGCAATATATAAATAGGTACAATATTATTTATATTCAATGTTGGGTAATAAGCCAATGGTATTATATATATTTTTCTAGTACGGGGCCCATTAGGCATGATTGATAGTAATGTTGATCTTTCAGAACAAGCAAGACACCCAATAGGAACTGCATACCAAATTGATCCCTGTTGGGTGGCAAAATTGTAACTTGCGGCGGATTGTGTACTAAGGACAAACCCTTGAACTTATGACATCAAAAGTTGATGATCTTATTCTTATAGCAAAGTTTTAATACCTACATATGTGCTAATATTTGTCCTATTCTTAGAATTCTGTTAACTAACACGGTTGCATCCGGCCCTGACGATAGTGTTAGCTAGGGCGGATAAACTTCTCGCGGGGACCTTCAAAGTTGGTGAAAAATGGTAATTATAAACATACTAGCTGTTTCGCTACGGTTACAAAATTCAACAACAATTTCGAGATTACGAAAATAAATCTTCTTAATTTTAGATTTTTGGTGGAACCGACCGCCAGAGTGAACATGGCTCCTATTTAGAAAATTCAATATATTACTCAAAGATATTACTTTTTGCACAGCGGAACACCGTATAAAATTTCAGTTTTCTCACTCTTCCCGAAGTGATACTTCTTAATTATGGGTTTTCGGTGGAACCGACCCCCAGAGTAAGCACCGCTCCTAGTTAGAAAATTCAATATTTTATTCAAGGATATGACATTTTGTACTTCGGAACACCTTTGTATCAAATTACAGCTATCTCGCTCATCCCGAAGTGGTACTTCTCCATTCCGATTTTTTGGTGGTGAAAACCATCCATAAATCGGGGAGAAACCGGAAATGTTCAAATTTTATATTTTTTATGGGGTCCTTATATACTATTTTTGGGGGGTCTATTCTTGGAAATTTTTCGTTATCTCTTTTAGTTTGCCCAGAAAATAATTGCAAAAAGACCCGCTAAATAGCGTCTAGGTTTAGCCATCTTGGAGCTACGTTGATTATCAGTCAGCCAGTGTACCAACTGGGCTTTGCGTTTTATAAGTATAGATTATCTTTAATACATATAAAATCCCATTTCATGTGGTTTATGGTTAAAGGTCCCAAAAACATGATGCAATGAGCAGTTGCCACATTTACCACGTTGTTAATCTGGCCCTGATAATAGTGTCAGAGAGGCCGCCATCAGACTATATCATATTAAATATCAACTTGAAACTGATCTGCATTTTGAATAAAACTGTTAATAATATCTGAACTGGAAAATTGCTCTGATTTTTTTGTGCTCTAATCCCCTTCTCATTTTTGAAAGAGGGGAAAATATCGTCATTTAATAGTGACAGATGTAAAATCCCCTGGGAGATTATAAAATATCTACATGATGATTTATTGTGATATCACTTTCCAGTCAGGGAATTCCTCAAGAGATAAATTTTAAATTCAGTCGGCTTTCTTAAATCTAATAAGAAACAGTTCTGATCAAGGGGAAGTTCGACTTGTAGGCGCTCTTGACGTACCTACAAATGATCAGGGGGAAGTTTGACTTGTAGGCGTTCTTGACGTACCTACAAATGATCAGGGGGAAGTTTGACTTGTAGGTGTAGTTGACGTACCTACAAAGGATCAAGGGGAAGTTTGACTTGTAGGCGCTCTTGGCGTATCTACAAATGATGAAGGGGAAGTTTGACTTGTAGGCGTTCTTGGCGTACCCACAAATGATCAGGGGGAAGTTTGACTTGTAGGTGTAGTTGACGTACCTACAAATGATCAAAGGAAAGTTTTACTTGTAGGCGCTCTTGGCGTATCTACAAATGATCAAGGGGAAGTTTGACTTGTTGGCGTTCTTGGCGTACCCACAAATGATCAGGGGG
>CM022877.1:7460080-7476764 GCA_012654025.1 Pachypsylla venusta
ATGCTTGTGTATTCTAGTTTTTTTTTAATCTATGTTTTGTAAATAAGATTTTCGCGGAAGTTTTCCATGACTCTCCTCAGCATACAAGAATCAATTTGGATGATTTCTTCAAGAATTGCCTCCTTTAACTCTTCAAGGGTCCTAGGGCGATGTTTGAAGACCTCAGTCTTGGGTAACCCCACGGGAAGAAGTCACATGGACTCAAATCCGGCGAGAGAGGGGCCCACGAAATGTCGTGATGTAAGGAGATCATTTAACCGGGGAACATGTCCTGCAGAATCTCAGGAAAAAGATTGGCTGTATGGGCCGTAACCCAATACAGCATACATCTGGTGATGTAGTCCTAAAGTTGTGAACCAAACTCAAAATTGTTTTACGATCAGGAACTGGATATGTGGAGTGCAAACCATACCTTGTGCGAAACGCCCTCTGAGTGGCTATAATGTTTCACTTTTTTAAAAGAACACCTTGACAACGAACGCACGATGTTCGGCCGACCAAACTATTGCAATATCTAAAAACTAGAAGTCTTTTTCTATTGAATGTCACAAACCCTACGCTCCTACCACTATCACTTTCCCTTCCATGATTGTTTGAAATGTGGGAGAACTAATTGCCGCACCCTGTATTTAGTGAATCAGTATTGATAGAATAAGTTTTTTTTAATTCGCTTATCTTAATATATAAAAATGAAATTTTATTGAGTGAAATATATACAATAAAAATGTAAAAGTAAAATGTGGAACACAAATTTCTTATGGGTACCTATGTACCGTCATATACAAGCATACCTACAAAATGAATATCTGCGTATTATATTATGTACCGTCATGTAGAGACGTACTTTTTGTACATGAAATAACCTAACCATACAAATAACTCCAAATTCGTGTTTAATTATTTTGCATTTGGTGTCTTGGATCTGAGCATCATATGAACACCATAAGAAAGCTCAATATACCTAACTTGAATTATATTCAAATGAAACAGGTTAACCCTAATGTAAGAAAATAAAATAAAAATTAATATTGATTCTGTAAGAATTATCATAAATAAATAAGTATTAATAAAGGAAAAAAAAAATGAATGTTTATAAAATTAATCTCGTATTTGGATTAAATTACTAAAACCGTATTTTTAGGAATGTTAATTATTTATTTTTTATTTCTCCAGAAAAATTACAGGGGGCCGGGAAATTCCTAAAAACGAATATTTTTTGTATAAAAATCACAGTTTAACTGAAACCACCAAATCCATTTGGTAATTGCAAATAAGCAAGAACAACACTAATTAAAAAAATAAATATTTTACCTTCTTGTGGAATCGACTCTTCACTTTCAATAGATCTTGAAGCAAACAATGTAGATACTTGTTTCTGTAAAATTTGATCAACTTGCTTCTCTTTTTGGTCAGCATCTAAATTTCTTGCTGATTCAATATTGGTAGGATCAAAATTAGTAACATTAACATCAACAGTTCTTTTCAATCGAACGCCATCAATAATTTCAATATTATCTTTAACTAATGCACGATTTAAAACATTAACAGCTTTTAATTTTAAACATAAACTCATGTCATCATTTAAACAATCAATGAATAGAGATTTAATGAATTTAAAATCTGAACTAAAAAAATAATCATTATTTTCTATTAAAAAATTCGTTAAGCTTTTACTCTGTCTAGATTTATCTTCAATATTATTATTATTAATATTTGGTCTACAATTAATTTGTTGCATTAAAAATATAAATGAAATTAAAAAACTTATTCTTATACATCCGAACATTGTTGATGCCATTTTTGAACTGTTTTTTTATTTTTTTTGAAGAAATAGATTTTAAAATTTGTGAGAGCAAAAAAACTTTTTTTAAAAGTAAATGAAGTTAAAAATAACTGGACTTAGTTTGAACGTTATAGTAATTATAATTTATTTTTTTCGTGAATTGATTTTCAATTTGTTTTCGTGTTCAGCGTATGTCTTCTATCTTCTGGATGCGTTCTATGTATCTATCTCTTCACTATTTCTAGGAATGAATGATCTTATTTTCCTTAATGGTTTAACTTTTATAAATTTCTAGAATCTCTTTCTTTTTAGATTCGTTTTCACTTTTTAATTCTTGAAATTTTATTCTAAGTTTTGTCGTTACGGTTGGTTGGTTGCAATATTTTCCTTTTCATTCTTTATTTATTTATTGTTTACTTACCGAACTATTTAATTTTTTAATTAAAAGATAATTTAATTATTCTTTATTTGAGATTACTGATCAGTAATTAAAATCATAACTTTAAATAATAAATTATTAGTTGAGATAAGATTCGAAGATTCATCAATGTTGCTATTATTATTGCCTGTGGAGCATCATCGTTTAAAATGGCAGCCAGAGGCCAGAGACATAAAACTATACCCAGACAAACGTTTAAGGTTTTGATCTTCAGACTATGATCATTATGATGCTTACAAATATTTCCCTAGGGTGTATAATTTCTTCCAAAAAAAATTATGACTTACTCAAAATATGTGATACTTGAGATTGCGAAATGTTACGGAGGGTGACATCCGCACGGGTACAGGAAGCATCTCCACAATATTATTATCATATGTTGTAGTGATTGACGTGGTTCTGAGGAACTAGCTGCCCACCCCAATTATTAGCCTCGAAAATTAGAAGTATGATGACAGTTCAATGTTTAGGAGGATTCCCTCCCAGATACTAACATAACTACTATATGAAAAACCTATTCTTGACGGCCTTTTCTGTTTTCCATATTTTCTCTTCTAGTTCCTCAAAAAGGATGAATATTGAATCTTATTCAACCACGCATTTCCTAAATTCTTTTGGGGGTTTGGGGTAATCGCTTCCCTTTTCTTTTTCATCTTTTCTGTCTCATTTTCACCTTTTCACAATTATTTTTGTCTACGATTTTTTCTTCATTGATGTTTTACATTACATTACATAATTTTGTATTTTACAAAGGTAAGTGTTTTTTTTTTTTAATTTGTGAAGGCTGCAAGAAGATTCTGGTCACGAAATCAGTCGTAATATAACAATTAGAAACACTTAGTCCATACAGAATTGTTTGATTGATGAAAAATTAAACTTTATTTATTACAATTAGGTATTACAATAGTATAGCCCACCTCCTAAGCTCCCTAGAACTTCTGAGGAGAGCTCCCTAGAACTTCTGTTGTTGTAGTAGCAGTGTATTTCTCGATAAAAAACATTTTCCCATTGATGTTTTTAAAAAATAATATACTCTGTAACAATCCGCTTCTTCCATTTTTACTTTCATATGAACCCATGATTGCCTTTAAAACTATACTCGTACATATATTCGTTATTCTGTGATCTTTTCCTTCTGAGTCTACTTCAATAAGCGTTTCCTTCGTTTTAATTCCTGACGTGTGTGCTTGACACAAACTTTGAATAATTGTTTTGATAAGCTTTCTTCATCACGCATCACAATATTGATTTCACTTTCAGTTTTTGCTTCTACTTTCCTTATGATAATAATTATGTTGTTAGTTAATTTTTTATTATCTCTCTTGACAGATGAGTGACTCAGTTAAGTACATATATTATTGAGCCTATTTCATTGGAACTTGCTCTTCATATTGTGCGTGTTATGTATACATAGATATTACGGGAATCAAATTTATGAAATTAGAAATTTTGTGTGGTCATCATCAGTAATATTAAATGCAATCATAATATTGTATGGTATTCAGATGGAAAAGACTGAAAAAGTGCTCTATAAATGGGATAATCTTTTCAATTGTAGAAACTGAAAGCCACCTTATATAATCATTACTATAACGCCATTTCTTCCAGACAAAGTCATTATTAATGTCCTTGGCTATGACACGTTGAATACACCGGTAGCCGTTAGATCATTGAAGTTTATCAACGTCTAGTGAGGTTTTACGAAGAGGGTGTCCACATTGGTTCGCGCCCTCGTCAAACCAACCCATTCTGGGTGATGTCAATGGGGGTAGCTGGTTTTCAGCGAATGACGGGTGAAACCCCCGTCACGAATGACCAATAGAGTCGTTAAGCCAAAAAAAAAGTGTCCTTGTAATTTGAGCGCTGACAGCTGCATATTTAATGATGTTATTGTATAGCACCCACCTTCACATATTATGCAAGGAAAAAAGCATGCTTTCATGGGAGTCTACAAAGTCTTTGATCTGTGGACTCCCATAAGAACATGTGTATTTATGCTTCCTTGCATATACGCAAAGACGTGTGCTTGTCTAAGACGACGAATCACGAATTATAAAAATCGGCATATTTTTATAATTCAGTATTAGGCTTTAGAATATAATAGAATCTTAATTTGATAGAATAATATTTGATTGCAAAGAGATTTCCATAAGCTGAGCTGATCTTCTTCCATGGAGTTATCATGAAAGATAGGAGCAGACAGAATAGTTGTTCTATAAAAAGGCTAGAACTGTCAACCCATTCTTCTGGAGACCATCCGAAATCGGCATGTGGTTGCATTTCAGTTCAATCAACATAGGTATGTACAAGCAGTTATTATTATTTTAAAATCAATAGTTGATTTGCCTTAACAATTATATTATTTAACAAATTTATATTAGACATCCTATTGGTAACTTTAAAAAACACTACCGTTATTTATGACGAGGATTCACTTACTTTTTCACTTCCGACTTGAGTTTCGTCTACTTCGTATAAACAAATGAACAAATCTACATACTCTATGAGCAAATCTACATCCATTCGTCAATGAGTAAAGGTAAATGCAAAGACGCGATCGTCGACACTGTTCCAAACTTTGTGTATAAGAGAAATCAGCTGATTGATCACGTGGGTCCTGAGTTACCAACGGACACCCAACAATGACAATAACACCAAACAATCAGTTTCCTCGAAAATACCTCAACAACTTGAAATTCAATTTCAAGTGCTTTCCGTTCAGCAGGTCCATCTCATATGAAGAACTGCTTCATGTTAGATACACATTTTAGAAAATGGCTAGTAGGAAAGATGTTTAACTTTCCAGCAAATTAAAATTTAAAATTGCATTTTAGCCAACGATCATACCACGTTGAATACACCAGTTCCCGTCAGATCACTGAAGTTAAGCAACGTCCGGGCGTGGTCAGTACTTGGATGGGTGACCGCTCGGGAACACCACGTATCGTTGGCTCATTTTTCCGGCCCAACCCAGGCTGGGTGAGGTCAATGTGGGTAGCTGGTTTGCAAGTTTCCAGCGAATGGAGGGTAAAACCCCCGTCTTGAATGACCAACAGATGTTAAAGAGACGTTAAGCCAAATTAAAAAAAAAAAAAATAATAAATAATTGCATTTGTTTCATTTCAAACAACATTATCTTCTTCATGTGAACCTCATCTGAAGAGCTACATCTTCAATAGGTTCACCATTTATAAGTGTTAGTAGGACAAAGTCATTTATCTCGTCAGTTCAGCCATCGTCAGCAAATTTAAAATTGAACTTGAGATATCCAACTAATCCAACATGATGACATGTTGAATGAAAGACTGAATATTGAGTGGTCAAAGCGATTGTTGAACTTGGTCTCATCCATATATGAGATTAACCTAGCAACCGGTTTAGAATGTGGGTCATCAGGCAACACACAGCCATGCACTAGTTGAAACATTTGAAAATAGCTTTAGGCAATTTTTATTTCAGTAAAAAAAAATGTAAAAATGGATTTAAACATTACCTATATGGAATTTGAAGATTTGAACTTTGCAGCAAGACATAGAACAGATTGGGTATGGAGTGTAGTTGATTCTATTTCGAGCTTTGGAAAAAACACCCTATTTTAACAACCAGCAGGGGCGGAACCAGGGTCAAATTTTGGGGGAACTAAGGAAGTTTTGCATGAGAAAGTAGGTTTTAGGTAGGTTCAGCTTTCAACAATTTGTTTCACCTATTGCAAGAACTTTTAGGGAACTCTTCCTCCCCCGTGGATCCGCCCCTCACAACTAGGATAAATAAGCAGCAGTCGTTTTAGAACACTAGTCCAAAATTAATACACAGGTTCTCCACATTCTCTGAGTAGTTTATTTATTAGGTGCCCACAATAGCTGAAGTCAATATTCTAACTTGTGATCAGCCATCATAAAAAATAATTAGCCGACATGTGCAACATCACACCGCCACGCCGCGCCGGCAAAGTCCTGCTCTCTCCCAGAACACTTAACGCGGATTACAGTATGTTTTATTTAATTAGAGTTAAGATAATAATTTTGTTATGATCTTATGATTTAGATTTTAAAAACACATTCACTGCTAGACAGTCTAGACACATAAACTTTTGATTATACTTTCTTAAAGATCTAACCGACATACCCGTACATTTTTCTTCAAAATCTACAACATAAATTTTGTTTGAAGGATTTTTGGTTTATGTTGTTCAATAATACAGTGTATTATTATATACAATAATAAACTTACTAAAGATGAACACCAGAGACAATACATCATTCAAGTAGTAAGAAAGGAACCCTCATGAAAGCTTACACTCAAGTACTATAACTATTGTGCCGAAATTGAACTAAGTATTCATATATTATACGTAAATCTACTTGTTTTAAGTTAAATAAATTTTAAGGATTTGGAATTTTCAGCTTTATTTACCCATTTAGAGTCAGTTATGACACTGTTCAATAGCAAAACTTCAAAAAAGTTACTTTTCATGCACATTTCTGTTAATTTCTGTATAAAAAGTACGTCTAACAAGAAAATAATTAGAAGAAAAATGAAAGACAATACTCTTAGAAGTACGTCAGTTTTTAAATTTTTACTCTAGGTAGTATAGTTCTCGAGAAAATGAAGAAAATGCCAGGAAAAACATATAATGCCCCTTCGGATTGCATACTCTAACTTAAAGGCCCTGGCGGCACGTGTTAACGTTATCCGATCGAGCTGAAACTTTACAGATATTTTTTCTATTTATTTAGAACCACTCTAGGGGGAGTAAACATTAGCATTCCCATATTTTTTTTCCGCCCCTATAGCTAAGGGCCACCCTAATAATACACCTTTGAAATCGTCACGACGGTCACAAGAAAAAATACCCCCCCCTCTCAAAATTTGATTTATCCTGTCTAAAGGGGAAATGGTAACATACTACAGGCTTGAATGTTATTTGGTATGAATGTCATGTTTGTAGTCTCATTGTGTCATATAAATTTTAGGTACAACCGAATTTATTGTTAGCGGTTTTTTTAGCGGCTTTCATTAATCATGTCTAAAAGGAGAATATTAAACGCATATTTGGGGTCTCTGTAAGCTTTAAAACTTTTGGGAGCAATCAAATTTAACGCTGACTATTTTTACCGCTTTCTAGTGGTTATTATTAATCCTGTCCAAAAAGAGAATGGTGAGAGCCAGAGACTTGAAATTTGGTATGTAGGTATGTCAAATTTAGGGTCTATTTTCTGGGGGGCTGGAGTATTTTTTTTTAGCCAGTATAAACCCATATGTCACATTGGCAGAGTTTTTTTTTTTTTTTTTTAATATATTTAAATTGTCGTCTTCAGACTTTTTCAAAATAGGCATTGAATGGTTTTGAAAAAATCTGAAGACGAAAATTTAAAAAAATAATACTACAAAAAAAAATCTAAACCCACTCGCCAAAGACGTTAAAACAAAATATATTATCACTAGGTATATTTTTTAAAATTTCATTAGTTGTCAAACTAACGCAGGTCTTAAGCAGGTCACAATAAATTGTCACAGAGTAATTCCTGAGTAAGGTTTAGGTATTCAAAAGTATTGAACTGTTTTCAAGTTACGGCCAATAACCCGATTTTTTTAGCAAATCCAGCAAGTCACGATCCGATATCTTCAATTATGTCGCGACAATATATTATCAACTCAAAGCGAGGTGATATGAAAATTATTAAATATAAGGGGTACACAAATATGTTTTATATTTTTTATTTTTTAAAACTGGATCCCCAATTTTCCTAATTTTGGCCGCTATTGGGTCAACCTGGTATATTGAGTCAACCGGGCCTCATTGTTTAAGGCAATGTAAATTTGTTTTTAATATTGTCACACACAGATACACATTACTGTTAACAATCGGTGGCATTTTCTCATCAGACAAGGTATCAATTTTAAAGAGATCTATGTGTAGCAATGGCATCCTCGATGTCGCAGTGAACGTGTCAATCAATTTTCTTCTCGGACCAGGTATCAAATCAAGTATCAAGTGTAAAGAGATCTGTGTACAGCAAGGACATCCTCAACGTCGCAGTGAACGTGTCAATAAATTTTCTTATCAGGTGTAAAAGATCTGCGCGTAGCATATGTGCGAGTTTCACTTTTGAGCATATTGTTTGCCGTTGCGCTGCGCACTCATCTGAGCGTGATACAATTACTATGATCATGCAAAGTTGTTAAGTGCCATAAGAACCTAATGTCAAGAGTTGGTAATGAATTCAGATCTCATGCGTTAGATACCAATCTGTATGGTACGTTCAGATTTCTAATAGATTAAAATAATTAAGAAGCAAGAAGTGACCAGTAGCTTCAGGTATAGGTAAGGCCGTACCCAGGGGTCCAGACCCCCCCNTGGGGTCAAGACCCCCCCCGAAATTTCATTATTCTTTTATGCATAATAACACAAAGAAATATAACTATTACATTCATAAATTTATTTAAATATTTTTGAACAGTCTATGAAAAAACGAACGCCTTTTCAAAATATTCGTATATTATAATATGTAGGTATATATTATAATACAGCATCAAATAATTATTTTTAATTCCAAATTTCCAAAAAAAGACAAATTTCGTATATTCTCCATTGTTTTTAATAACATTAAGGTATATAAATAGTGATCCAAAAGTGACGTCGTTATGAACACTGGGCCGCCACAACTCCACAAGTCACGTATCCCTGTACTTACAATTCCGACACTTTTTGCTTAAAATCTCGTCGAGCTAAAAGAATTGAGAAGACTTGCTTTCGCAGTTACACTATGCACTATACTATACAATGATCAGTATTCTTGTCAGCGAGGCATGGCCGTATGAACATAACCTATACCTAAAGTTAGTAGAAATCTAAATCAAATTTAAATGATCCAAAGAACATTTTGAAACAAACCCCAGGTTTTTATCTAAAAATAAAGATTCGATTTAAACAAATTTGTATCTTTTTACGTTCCTTCTTAACCTATAAAAAGAAAATATTGTAATGGGCTGAAATTTTCAATGTCAAATTTTCATGCCAAAACACGTTTTGAGGGCCCCAGAGCCCAAATTTCGAGTTTCAGCCATTGGTCCGTGTATGAGTCTGTCGGTCTGTGAACAAGATATCTCAAGAACGGTAAGTGCTAGATACTTGAAAAGTATGTGTCAGTTTTATGCTATGAGCGGCATTTATTGCGAACTTTACCTGGAACTTTTATCTATTATTTTTTGCCGCTTTTTGACTGTTCTGCCTAAAACGAGAACGGTAAAAGCTAGAGATCGAAAATTGGTGACTTTATGTAATAATTTTANATGTGTCAGTTTTATGCTATGAGCGGCATTTATTGCGAACTTTACCTGGAACTTTTATCTATTATTTTTTGCCGCTTTTTGACTGTTCTGCCTAAAACGAGAACGGTAAAAGCTAGAGATCGAAAATTGTTGACTTTATGTAATAATTTTATGCATGGAAAGCACAAAGACAACTTTGGTCGACATAAAATGTTCCGTGGTCGATTTTTTGTCCCTTTCAGCGGTTTTTACGAATCCAGCATAAAATAAAAACGGTAAGAGCTAGAAATAGAAATTGGGTATCTAATTTTCATATCAAATTTCTGCATGGAATGAGCCACGAAACACCGCTAAATGAAATTCTGGGATAGTGGGAGGGAATTTTCTTATGGATCACTCATCAGCGTATTGCTTTTCTTAGAATACTTTTTGTGTGGGCTTGTCTTTTGATAATTATAAAACTTCCCCACCTTCAATATTTTGAAAGCAAATCGTGAGAATCTTAGGTGCGCCATTGGACATGTTTGATGAATTTATTCTGTACTGGCTGTTTTGCCCGTACTTCGCTATGATTCTTATAATCCTATTTTTGTTTTTCAAGGACAATGGAAATTCGGGGGGGGGGNGTAGATGGAAAACCTTTTTTGAGCCACTGTTAACGAATTTCTACATCAAAATAATATTCGATTTTCGTTATACAGGGTGTAACAAGTTTTGGTTTTAAATCCCTCTGGCTCCGCCCCTGATTATTTTTTTGAAAATAATTTGATTCTTATATAAATTTTTATTTTTCAAGGACAATGGAAATTCGGGGGGGGGTATTGGTTTGTGTCCACCCTGTATATCGCAACCTTTTAAAAATCAATATTTAAACGTTTCACCAGGCGCTTTAGAGGCACGGTCATTCTTACTTTTTACTATTTTCCAAATTTGATTTTACCCGTTCACGGTTTCGAACTCTTAACTCAGGAATGGCTGGCCATACCTTTGCAGAAACTGTCCTAAAATAAGGACTAAAAAGCCACCTAAAACTTTCTCGCTTGTAACTCTTGACATATTTTAGTTCTGATAATTTTCCTGGGGTCGTAGATCATGATTTTGGGGGGTTCATTCCCATCAATTTTTCGTTATCTGCTACCGTTTGGGCTGTGGTATTGTAAAAGACCCCCCCATACATAGTTACATAGAAACATAGGTACACACAAATTTCTGATTTATATGTATATTAAGATTCCTACACAAAGTGTGTGCAGAAAACTGGATAACAAGTAGATCATAATAATATCTCACTTTCTTAACGAAATTTATTAAACAGAAGTTGGATAGACAGGTTTATGATTATTACCTACATGAAGTTGTTATCAGGACTGATAAGAAATCAGTAGAGTCTCGAAGCATCATCACATTCAATGGGGGAGGTCTGATAGGGGCGATCGTAGTACAAATATTTCTTTAGCTAAATCACACGCTATGACCAATGTATACAGGCTGTTGATTGAACGAAGTAAGGCCAAGTTTTAAAACAAACAAAAAATTTTTTTAGTCTGTTGGTAGTTAATCCGATTTTGATAAAATTTGTTATGAACTTTCATTATATTCACAGAATATAATGAAAGAATATGTTACCTGAATATGTTACCTGAACAACATTCACAGAATATGTTACCTGAACAACATATTGGGCCCAGGTTCGACGACAGGGGGGAGTCCCCCCCCAGGCCCGGGATTTCCTAAGAGGCCCGGTGAGAAAATTATCATAATAAAATTTGTCTTGTTTTCTTCAGAATAATAAATAAATCAACTTAAAAGTTTTGAAAAATTTTCAAACACACAAAATCAGAATTTTAACGATAGTGGGCTAATAAGGGACAATGGCTATTGCGGGCACTGCTTTTAAAATATAAAAAAATATTTTTAGGCACTATATTTTAAAATATGTATAGTGCGACCTTTCAGCTTGTACAGCAATCATAAATATTGGTATATTTCGTAAACATTAACATCTGATAATCGAATTATTTGTTTCCAAGAACAAGCGTACTCGCCTTTTCACATCAACTAAGTGAATCGCATATTTTTATTACTGCCCATACGGTGATTTTAGATGGAAGAATAATAGAGGGGCCCGTAAATTCCCCCCCCCGGATTTTCTGTCTACGGCCCTGATTGGGCCACCCAATTCCGAATTGGTGATTGGGGTCTATAATTTACAAACCACTAGTGGTCACGAAATATACCTATGTTGTAGAACAGATAAAATTAAACTTATGTTTACTCATTACTCAGTAAATTTTTGATTTCACCTCTTTAACATCTGTTGGTCAAGCGAGATAAATCCACATTGTCCTGACTCAACTTGGATTGGGAAAAAAATAGCCAGCATCACGAGGACTCGAATCTATATGGTTTACCCAAAAATTTAAACCTCGCTGGATGTTGCTTAACTTTTGTGATATTACAGGAACATGCTATTGACGCTCGTTATATTTCGTAATTGCGTACTTCGGTACCTCCAAATTTCTAGTTTTAGCCAATGTCGAGTCATTTTGACTGGTCAGTCAGAATACCAACTGTTTTTTTTAAAAAAAATAGATAAAAGATTTCTATCTATTTACGTTAATTCTACGCATTCAATTCATAAATAAGGATTAACAAAAATTTTAGACCAAAAATATGAATGCTTTCACTTATTTGGTTCATGGTCAGACAGACTCCTGTAGCTTTTCTAATTAATTGATATCTGTTATTCACACCTGAGAGAATCTACTCTACAATGATGTTCTTTTTTATCGCCACCTCATTTATATATTAATCGGTTTTTATTGCCATTTGAATAAGTAGGTAATTTGTATAAGTACGATATTAGGGTACGTCTACACAATGCGCATTAGGACCGTCAGGTCAGCTCATTCGCTTCGCCATGATGTCCACGATTGTTGTGGAATGTAGGCGTCACGAATAAAACCAAATGGCTCAGCTGTGGTATCTATTGATTAATCAGTGGCAAGATTCGAATCAATGATTAATGTTTTTAATGATGCGGTTAGAGCAGTTTCTGCTGCAAGCTCTATCGCGCTAACTGTCAGAGCCAATGTCGCCTCGAAGATTTCGAGTTCGTCTATTATTTGGAAAAGTCGGCAAAAATATAGCCCCAACGATATATTATGGTAAGACCAGATTCGTGACGAGGATAAACAGATGAAATTGGATTTTTTTTTTAAGAAAAAGCACACCTTTCACTTATCCGGATCGAACCTTTTTGAGTGGGAATCAGCACATTGGCTCAAGCCGACAATGCCGATCGGAATAGTATGGACGCGTCTTCATATATACCATAGCATAGACAAATCTGGTATACATATGGCTATGATACGGACCTGACAAAAAACCAGTAAAGTGTAACAGAATAAAAATTCAATTACACCTTTGTTCCACGTTTTATAGACTAATTGCCACGGCTGAGAAATTCAACAAAAATTTCGAGAAACTTTTCAAATTTGGATCTCTGGTAGTACCTAGGCCTGTGATAAAATCGGCTCCTATTTAGAAAAATCAATATTATACTCCAAGATATTATCTCAATTTAGGAATTTTGGTGGACTAAATTCGGATATTGGATGATCCTTTCCGATTCGATATCTTCATACGAAAATAGTCAAAAATATCTGTATACCTAAATAAATTACTTTATCTTCTATATATATGCCATAGCATGGAAATGAATTACGCTAAAAAGCGTAATTTTTGTTGGTAAATGTCTTCCAGTTGAGCTTGCCAAATTGTCCTTCTTATTATGATCGTTAGTGAACTCCACTTATGACCACGATATACATCCCGAAATGCACTTGTATATGTGTATATATGCATACATATGTGGATGTATGTATGTATGCATACATATGTGTGCGTATGTATGAATGTATGTATGCATACATATGCGTATGTATGCAAGTCACGGGCAGGACTGATATCACACCAGAAGAACGTGCTCTGCAAGACCCAGCTGATCAGACCAGAATCATCGGAATCGATGGACAACTGACTCATGTATGTATGTATGTATGCATACATAATATATGTATGTATGTATGCGTACATATGTTTTGTTACGTGAAACAAGCCACAATTTTCATCTGTATAGTTTTGGAAGCTCCGCCCCTCCATTACATGCTAAAAGAAAACTGTGTGTCAAATTACTAAGTTTCTAAGATCAGTACGTGAGCTTTACGTTTTATGAGTATGTAAATCAAAAGCAAAATACTCCAAAAAAAAAAAAAAAAAAATGCCACGGGGGGCACAATATTTTGTTTTTTTTAAAAATGATTAAGATATTTTTTTCTATAAATGACCACAACACTAATGTGAACACCTGATCATCACGATCCACAAGTTGTTACATACTTACATGCTAAAAGAAAACTGCGTGTCAAGTTTCAAGTTTCTAAGATTAGCCATCATTGAGGTACGTTGATTTTATGAGTCAGTCAGTACCCACTGGGGCTTTACGTTTCATGAGTATAGATCAATAAACAAAATTCTCCAACCGAAATTGGGTCCTTACTTTTTCTGTCTAATTTGCTACTCATGAGTCATCCGGTATATAACAGTAACTTTCAAATGGCTCGCTTGTCAATCATTCCCTCCATTCTATAAAACCTCAACAAAGTGGACATAAAAACAAATGATACCTGCCTACCCACCAAGACAAGGATAGTAGGTATAATACCTAGTGTCAATCCAGTGGCAGATCCAGTGATCATGTGTTCGGTGATCGAAAACACTCAAAACATTAAAAAACAAAAACAAAAATCTGCCAATGTGACACATGGGTTTACTATTTTACTGGATATAAAAGATTATCAACCCAAAATTTTGATATTTTACTTTTCAAGGTACAAGGATTTTTCATAAAGGTGAGTCATTTTAATTCATATAGGGTCGAATTTCTCTAAAATAGTTCATTTTACAAAAAAAAACGTGCGAGGCAAAATAGGTATAGGTACTTTGATTATTGAGGGAAATAATTTGGTCACCTTGAAATTTCACTCAAAGGTCACGTTCAGTGTTATTTCAAGGTCAACTTTTTTTTATATAATAGAACTTTGTAATTTTTATTGCAGTGTTGAATTTTGTATTAAAAACAAATTTTTTTGGTTTAAAAAAAAATCAATTTGATTTAGTGTTTGAGATAATTTTGTCCTTGACATGGTCTTCGTAAGAGATATCGGACATGTAAAGCATTATCAGTACGCCCATTTTTTAAATTTTGGTCTTTATGTTAATTTTAGGCAAACATCAAGGGGATATGCAAAAACATTTCAAAATGGCGTGTCGCTAATGCATCACATGATTAGAAATTTCAAGGTCACTTTAATTTAATTTACACTTAATTTATGTAAAATAATCGTTTTCGAGAAAACCGACCTTATGAATTGAAATGACTCACCCTATATACTTAAAATCCAAAAAATCGAAATAAAATCATTCACCCGTCGCGTTGTACGCCCTGAGTGGCACTTTTGCCACTTGGCGTTGATACATTTTTATGAAATTCGGTATGAAAGTCTCAGATGAGCACCGAAACTTTTCGTCTCGTATTTAGGGTTCTAACTAAAAAATTCATGACGATTCCAAAGCTTCATTATTGAAAACAAACCTAACCCCATAGAGGCAATAAAGTGACCCAAATTCGGTGTCCTGTCTGCACGCGGAGAGGACAAAAGTTAAGATTTAATCTAAAAGAATAAATACATACGTGAATTTTCCTTCAACATTTTCCAAGAATGTTTACGTGCTTTTTAAATTTAGTTTGAAAAACAAAACAAAAAAATAGTTTTGTTATCATAAAAACTTAACGTAGATTCCTATTAACAGCCTGGTAGAACTGTAGAAGCGATAAATTCTTAATCGAGATGATGTTGGTTCGAATCCAACTTTCATCCCCACTCTTCCGCACCAAATTAGAAAAAGAATCTTTAGAAGAGAGCGCCTAGCAAAATATACATTGGGACAAATTTTCCTAACTGGAGATATAAATTGAAAATAAACTTGGTGAAACCGACTACTATGATTAAACCTAACCCCATAGAGGCAATAAAGTGACCTAAATTCGGTGTCCCGTCTGCACGCGAAGGGGACAAAAGTTAAGATTTAATCTAAAAGAAAAAATACATACGTCAATTTTCCTTCAACATTTTCCAAGAATGTTTACGTGCTTTTTAAATCTAGTTTGAAAAACAAAACAAAAAAATAGTTTTGTTATCATAAAAACTTAACGTAGATTCGTATTAACAGTCTGGTAGAACTGTAGAATCGATAAATCCTTAATCGAGATGATGTTGGTTCGAATCCAACTTTCATCCCCACTCTTCCGCACCAAATTAGAAAAAGAATCTTTAGGAGAGAGCGCCTACCAATACATTGGGACAAATTTTTCTAACTGGAGATATAAATTGAAAATAAACTTGGTGAAACCGACTACTCTGATTGAAGGATAAGGCTATGTTCAGATGATCTCGCGGGATCAAATGAACAAATTGGAGATATAAATTGAAAAAAAAATTGATGAAACCGACTACTATGATTGAACGATAAGGTTATGTTCAGATGACCTCGCGGGATCAAATGAACAAATTGGAGATATAAATTGAAAATAAACTTGGTGAAAGCGACTACTCTGATTGAAGGATAAGGTTATGTTCAGATGACCTCGCGGGATCAAATGAACAAATTGGAGATATAAATTGAAAATAAACTTGGTGAAACCGACTACTATGATTGANACCACTGTATCTGTTAATTAGTGTTTTGTTATCAGTTATTATAAACAATTGGAAGGTACCGAAGCTCGAAATATTAAAATGGTCCGATAAAAGAAACATTAAATTTCAAAGATAAAACATTTGTGATAATAAAATTAATACCTCTAGGTACCTAATGTTATCAAATTTGAAACTAAGTCAAGGAACGAAGCAAAAGATTGTTAAATTTCGAAGAAGCGTCAGACGTTGGGTCTAAATGTGTGATTAAATTTGTCTGATATGCACCCAATGGAGGTACCTACGTCAATTTTGTTTTCCACGAATTTTTAGTGCGTTTGTATTCTAGATCAAAAAAATAATGTTATACTGTGATTTGGTGTAATCTTTAGAATTCTTTTAAATAAATATTTCTTTAAAAATAAAATATTA
>CM022877.1:7480901-7566569 GCA_012654025.1 Pachypsylla venusta
ATTGAAATCAGATTGGGCTCATTAGGCGTTCGAGAGTTATTGTCGTATATTTTTGGAAAGTACATGATTATTGATATCTAACATTTGATTTTCTGCTATAGTTACATGTTAAAATGGCGGATGAAGCTATTTGCATTGGTCCTCCCATTGCAACGGAATCTTACATCAACATAGACAAAATCATAGCAGCAATCAAAGAAACCAACGCAGAAGCTGTTCATCCAGGATATGGATTTCTGTCCGAAAATTCCAACTTTGTGTCCCGATTAAAATCAGAAGGAGTGGCATTTATTGGACCAAATGTCGAATGTTTACAAGGAATGGGAGATAAATTAGAATCCAAAAAGTTAGCTAAAAAAGCTGGAGTAAATATTATACCAGGTGAGACATGAGAGATGGATGTTTCAGGATCGGGATGATATTTCCAGATTATGTTGGAGTCAATATTATACCAGGTGAGACATGAGAGATGGATGTTTCAGGATCGGGATGATATTTCCAGATTATGTTGGAGTCAATATTATACCAGGTGNATAGCAAAGGTATGGGCTTTACTTCGTGCCATTTCCAATGACACCTCAACCGTCTTTCTACGACAAGTAGAATTGGCTGTAGGCCTGGCGACAAATTCGGTTAGAAAAAAACAGTATGAAAAAAATTGTTATTTTTTATGTATTTTGACGTGTCTGGGAAACACGTTTAACAAAACGTAGAATCATCGTATTTGGGGGAAACACCATCTATTACCATGCCCCATACAGAATATAAAATAAAATTTGCAAAAAATCATCTGGAAGTGGCAGAAAAAAGTGGGTCTCCATACCTACAAACTATCTTTCGTGTTAATATAGTCGGTAGCTTTGCTTACTCTTGACGTAAGCATATCTACCGACATGCTTGATAATAATAATTTATTTATTTTCAAAGGTACAAATAACAATTTTTAAAAAAAATCAATAATAATATGCACGTTATTACAAAAAATTAATAATAAAATATACGTGAAGAGAGAAAGCGGTTGTGCCAGACTCATTGTGAGTTGGGCTACACCAATGATGTTTTTGCAATAGCGGTGTTTCTCTCGAAATTAACCGTTCTTCCCATTTGTAGATTCATGTTTAAAAACTGTTGGAAACAGTTTAATATTGGGTTACCGAAAGGTTTAGATGAACCTTGGCTGAAACTTCGATGGTAACTTCGCATTCAAGGTCGTTCAGGTAGGTACATAGAACCGAACATCACGAGGACTCGTTATATATTTCCTAAGGATTAGCATCTTTTTGGTGACCCTTGTCAGTAATAACTAGGACTCTATGAATAAAAATGTTAATGAAGAGTTATATTGAGCGAAAAGATTGAGGTCTTCCCTTAAAAAAAAAAAACGCAGAAATGATGATTATACAAATATGCATAAACATGACTGTATTTATTTTGTTTCAGTGAGGGATTCAAGCTGTCCTCTCAGGAAGCGGCCTCTAGTTTTGGTGATGACAGAATTTTAATTGAAAAATTTATTAAAAATCCTCGACACATAGAAATCCAGGTAGAAAGATCATTAAACAAATACTAAAGGTCACTGCGACAATTGAAACCTGATAACAGTATGGCTGCTTCATTTGGAAAAATAAAGCATCTCTTGCCCATTGTCGTCCGCATTGACAATCTAAAATATATATTATCCGATCTGACCCGCAGTACAGTTAAAATTTTAGATATATTTTTTTTAATTTGGCTTAACGTCTCTTTAACATCTATTGGTCATCCAAGAGGGGGGTTTTACCCTCCATTCGCTGGAAACCAACTACCCATATTGACCTCACCCAGCCTGAGTTGGGCCGGAAAAAAGAGCCAACGATACGTGGTGTTCCCAAGCGGTCACCCATCCAAGTACTGACCACGTCCGACGTTGCTTACCTTCAGTGATCTGACGGAAACTGGTGTATTCAACGTGGTATGATCGTTGGCTCAAATTAGATATTTTGGTTTACCTATTATTTTTCATAACCTTTGAATCGAATCGACTAAGAAAAGAAATCACTAAACATTAATTTTGGTGGTTAATGATTCTTAAAGTGACATTTGGGTTTATATTATGGCATGGGTTATTCTAAAAAAAATGTGCTCATTTATATTTCAGATTTTAGCTGATGCCCACGGTAACGCGTTATACCTGAATGAAAGAGAGTGTTCTATACAAAGAAGAAACCAAAAGGTTGTCGAAGAAGCCCCAAGGTAATATGAAATGTCGAAAAAAACATATCGTAAGCTGATAGATCTAAAGGTTAAATATTTCATGATTTCTCTAAAAAAATGAGGGGGCGGATAGGTACAATAATTTAAATTATAAGTCTCCTCGTCTATCAGAGGGCAGTTCTCCTGATCCAGGGGGTATCACACTGGCATTGCACGCGGGAGGGGGGGCCAGGATCAATTCTCGACGGGTTCGGAATTTCTTGGTCTTATTGCTTGTGATTTCGGGATGCAGTTATCCTTGTGAGGTAGCGACATTATCGGAGTAAAATATTTGGTTTGGTAGAAGATTTTAGAGATTATTAGTACATGAAGCTCTTAGTAATGCTGTGATACCCACAAAAATTGTGAAAAGACCCTTGTGCCTTTCCAGAAAGANTTGTAGTATACTGCTTATGTTTTTAATTGTCATCATACATCCGTTCTTGGAGGCTGATAATTGACATGGCCCCCCCAGAACCATGACAATCACTGCAATATAATTACGTTGCTTTCTGCGTTATTTTACACCATCAGCTCAGGTGGACTCGGCCCATGAGGATGTCACCCCCAAGTAACTTCTTACTATCTCATGTATGATTTACTTTTTCTCATGGAATGTTAGTAAGTCACATATGGATTGGAAGAAATTACGCTTTCGTTAATCTTCACTTTAGCAATATAAAAATTCAGGTGCAGTCGCCTGGATTGATTAATCAAAAAAGTAACGTACATTGACTTAAGATCGCTATTGCTTATTATTTTAGGCCACAAATTGAAATGGAAACAAGATGATATTTCGATTGAAGGATGGGCAATAGAATGCAGAGTGTATGCTGAGGATCCATACAAAAATTTTGGTTTACCATCAGTAGGACATTTACATAATTATCAAGAACCAAAGGCTTTACCCGGTGTAAGTAAGGATATGGGACAATGGAAGTTTTAGCGTGGCCCAGAAAAATATAGGAACCATTTTTGAGTTGAAAGGCTCCGGAACAAAATTACTGATGAAAAATCTTTTTTTTTCTGTATAAACAGAAATTATTGTTTCCAATAGATACGTACTGTCAAAAGGGGCTACTGGGTATGTGGTCCTATTGAGCAATAGTGAACCAAGTGTCAAAAAATGGTTTTTACTTCCTTATAATTTAAATACTGATTTCGCTTATTTCTTTATATTTTAAACAACTTTTGAACTCACCGACGAAAAAGCAATTTTTGACACACAGGACTCTAGTGTTCAAATAATAGCCACGCATGCTCAAGTGAGCATATTAACTAGTGGATCAAGATGATCAGGTATTCACGTTAGTGTTGTAGTCATTTATAGAAAAAAAATATCTTAATCAAATTAAAAAAAATCATTTTCAGAAACAAAATATTAATATGAAAAAACTCCTAACATCAGCCATAACATATCAAAATTTTACGTTTCTACAACAAACCGCTAAAAGGATAAAAATCATTTTCATAAAACACAATATTGGTCCCTCTGGGACCCCCCGGGGGGGGCCAGAGCCACAAAAACTATACAACAAATTTCCTTATGTCCTAAATATATATACTTTCAAACATACACATATATATGCACATACATATACAAATGCATTTCAGGATTTATACTGGGGTCAAAAGGAGAGTTCACTAACGTTCACAATTATTTACAACGTGGTACCTACGGTCTTTGGTCTCGTCATTGTAATGTTGTTCATTTACAAAGATTTATTGGACACGGAAACCAAATTAAGTAGGAACTAGGAACCCAACCACTAGGTTGACCTGATAGTTAATATTAATAGATGTATATTTTTCTTAGATCAGGTGTGACAGTGGCATAGAAGAAGGCAGTGAAATCAGTATTTATTATGATCCAATGATATGCAAACTTGTAGGATATGGCAGAAGTAGAAGGGAAGCCATAGACAAAACAAGCGCTGCTTTGGATAACTATGTCATTCGAGGTAATTATGAACATATGGCAGAAGTAGAAGAGAAGCCATAGACAAAACAAGCGCTGCTTTGGATAACTATGTCATTCGAGGTAATTATGAACATATGGCAGAAGTAGAAGAGAAGCCATAGACAAAAAAAGCGCTGCTTTGGATAACTATGTCATTCGAGGTAATTATCTATGACATCACAATTCTAAATCAATCCTTATGAACTAGCTGTTTCATCCGGGCTTCGCAATGATTCCTATCGGCGATGGGGTAGAGAGCAATGTCTCTTGTCCACCCTGTATATTGTAGTCTATATGTTTCGCCAGAGGCCTAAATTAACACTGGAACGGTTGGCCATAATTTTGTAAACAATTTGCTAAATTAATGAACCTAAAACCATCTAGGTTTGAGTTGATGTAGGTAGTCGCAACAAAATTTAAATTATCGGACCGCGACTTGCAAAATTAGGTTATTAAATTGGAAATTTGGCCGGTTTAACATAGGTATCATAACAAGATTTTAGTGCCAATAGTTTTCTTGAGGTACTAGACCATGATTCTTTTGAGGGGGAGGGGAGGTTGTCATAAATTTTTCGCTATGTGTTACCGTTTGTGCTATGGTATTGGAACAGATATCAGCTCCTATAATTATACAGGTGCCTTGGTGTTGGTGCCTACAACTAATTCAAATTCCATTGAATTCCACAGGAGTTACCCACAATATCTCATTGTTAAGAGATATATTGAGCGAACATAATTTCATAAAAGGTAATATCAATACGAACTATTTGTCTTATATCTACCCGAACGGATTCCACGGAAAACTATTGACACAAATAGCAAGAAACAATTTAACAGCGGTCGCAGTCATGTTATATGCTAAACTCCAAGTGAGACACTGGGATACGGTCAATGTGGAACCAAATCTAATGGACAAAGTACCCAATCAGTGGCGAAATATTCATGTCATTCAAAATGAAATAGAAGACATTTGTGATGTACAGAAATTGGAACAAACTCAGCAATACAAGGTACAGTGTTGTAATACGCTTGCTTTGGTAGAACCATTAGAATCAAACAATACTTAATGTCGCCGAGCGTACTACCAGCCGAAAATTAAGGACGACCAATTGGTTACTTTACTTCAGCAATCTGACGGGAACTAGTGAACTCAACGTAGTAAAGTCATTTTTTGCAAATTTTAAGAAATTTGATGTCTTTTTTTTTTTTTAATTTGGCTTAACGTCTCTTTAACATCTATTGGTCATTCAACACGGGGGTTTCACCCTCCATTCGCTGGAAACTTACAAACCAGCTACCCAAAATTGACCTCACCCAGCCTGGGTTGGGCCGAAAAAACCCAGCATCGCGATGGTGCAAACCCACGCGGACACCCACATGATACAACCTCGCTGGTCGTTGCTTAACTTTAGTGATCTAACGGGAACTGGTGTATTCAACGTTCCATAGACGCTGGCTAATTTAATGTCTTAAAATTAAAGGAATTTGGCACAACATTGCCCATTCACAACCAGTACGCGTTCACGCCTTTACTACCTACTTGGTGTGGACGCTGTGAAATAAGTAAGTTTAAACAAACAAAATTTCGTGTGAACCTTGGAACATCAAAACTTTCTTTACTTAAAAAAAATATTGCAAAGGTCTAATATATTCCATTTTGAGTTTTGCCAAAACACATTTTGAGGTCTCCGACTCCCGTATATCGAGCTTCAGGCATTGGTCCTAGTGCATTTGTTTCTATGTCTGTCTGTTAATAAAATATCCCAAAACGGTAGGATTCATGAAAAGAGCTTCTTTTATAACCAAACTTTTCGTGGCGAGTCCTTTGCATAGAATTGACATAGCTATGTAGGTACATACATAATTTCAAGTCTCCAGGATTTATCATTATTGACATATTTTTTCACTGAGCATACATGGACCTATGGTTGAAACTCGCGATTTGGGCTCCGAGAACCTTAAAACAGGTTTTCTTTTTATAGAATAAGAAAAGTAAAAAACACAGCCAAGTTTGAGTGCCTCTGTGCTGATCCGAAGTAGAACTGATTTTTTATGTATTGTCTTTTCTCCAGGTGACTCTTGACGGCGCAGATTATGTAATTGATGACAACTTTCATTTAGCCAAAAATTTGATTCAAACAAAAGTCAATAATCAACCAATTACATTCCAAATTATCAACAAAGATTGTTCAGGCAACTTTGACATCTCGTAAGTATCTAACTGGAGCCTTCGAGGTCCAAGTCAGATCTATCATTCAAACAAATCACGTTTACTACCGTTATGAAGAACAAGTTGTGCACCCGAACACCTAGAAAAAAGAAAGAATCAAAATCGAATATACTGTTGCAAAAATATGGGCACAAAACAACCGTTCCGTCTTAAACACCCTCCGGAATGCCCCACAAATATTTTCAACTTGGACGCTGTGTACTTACTATATTTCAACGCCAAAATGGGTTTAAGTAAAAAANAAAAAAAAAAAAAAAAAAAAAAAAAAAAAAAAAACACTTTTGGACTCAAACCGAAAGCAAAACAACAAATCTTGGAATTCGACTTTTTTTAATATATTCAGACAATCTCATTATTCACATTTTTGTCGAAGATATGACCAAAATTTTCTCAGTTGTCTTGAAAACTCCTGGTAATGCTGTGATTACTACGTTTTGTTTTTTGACAATTGTCAAAAAACAATTGTATGTCAGTCCAAAGGTGATCACTATATCATCAGTGGCGGATACAGATCTCCAGTTGATGGGGGGGGGGACGATCAAGGCTCCAAATTATAATCGACATGTAAGTCTGTAGTATTTATAAACACCAAATTTGAGACAAGTCCTTCGACGTTGAATTTCTTCAGGCCGGAGGGGCGATCACCCCTATCGCCTCCCCCCCCCTCCTGTATCCCCTACTGTAGATCATAGACTTAGTATTATGGTAGCCGCTCAAGGCTCCGAGTACAGAAATATAACTCGGATATCAGGTGAAATAAACAGAATAATTATACTGATAATTTTAAATCAAAACTGGAAATCATCAAAAATACTTCTCAAAAAATTTGATGCGTCTTTCACACAGTATTGCCCGGCATAAAGACTGACTATTTACCCAACCCTATCATCTTGTGTTTTAGGTTCGAAGGAACGACATATGTGTTTTCAATACGGACTGAAAAAGAATTTGAATACGCAAAACTATTACCTGAGAAACCTAAAATTAATGAATCCAAAAATCTTTTAGCACCAATGCCAGGATTAGTAAAATCTGTTAACTGTAAGCCAGGAGACCAGATAGTTGAAGGACAGGAACTATGTGTTGTAGGTAAGAAAATAATGAACTCCAGTCAAAGATCATAATTATCGACTCTCCGGAGCCTAATAAAGAGATAATCGGCTGGACTTGTCAAGCCAAAGAAAATGAACCATTCGCTAGGCATGATTCACCTTGCCTTGCAGGAAGTGTTTCTGTTAAGAAATATATGCAGACCACTTAGGCAGAGAAGTCTCAATTCACGCAAAGTAAAATTAAGCAAAAAAAATTACATGGGCAAAATTTTTAAGGAAATCAAACCACAATAATTTTCAGCACCAAAAATTTTTGAACTGTATTGCCAGGAGAGCAGATAGATGAGGGACAGGAGTTCTGTGTTTGCAGTTGCTGAGTAGTGATGGTCTTTGTCTTTGGCCTTGAAGTTTCCTTCTTGGGTCGTCCTTTTGCGAAAAACCAATCATTGTCCTCCGCCACTCATGGCTGAAGAGGAAAAAGAATTGCCACGTGATACTCGCTGTAAACTGGCGCAACTCAGATCCGGTTTCTCTACAATACTGAGCTACTACAAGAACCGTGTCGACCCAACTATTCCTGATGTCTGCGACAAATGCAGTGGTATTCCGCATGACACAAAACACGTCTCCAACTGCCCAGCTGAACCAACTGATCTCACAATCATAGACCTATAATACAGACCACGACGGGTTGCGGAGTTCCTCAGATTCAATTGCGAATGGGATCCTGGAGGGACTGAAATTTGCTGAAGCTGCTACTACAACAACAACAGGAGTTCTGTCTTGTAGGGAAGTTAAGAAACTGGTAGCAAATGGTAACCCGGGACATGCTTTTGGTTTCATATGGATAACTACAAAGGTATAACACCAAACGCCAACAGAGAATTGAAAAAAAAAAACCTTTAGGATTTTTTTTTATATATATAAATATATATATCCTCTTTAATTTTATTTTCAGAGGCAATGAAGATGCAAAATTCTCTGGTTGCGAGTGTGACTGGATTCATTAAAAATGTTAACATCCATTCTGGCGATGCAGTCTCTGAAGACGATGTCCTCATAGAATTTGTCTAACTGTTAACATCGAATCCAAATGTCGTCGAAAACGTTAAGAACAACTGAAATGAGTTAGAGACTATATCTATGTAAATCTAGAAAAAAAAACTCTTTTTAAAACGACACTTAATTTTTTTTTTCTACATAAATATATTAAGAAGAAATTGAAAAATAACGAATAAATAAAATAAATAATATCGATTCAAAAAATATATTTTAATGGCAAGCTTTCAATATTCAATCGGGAGGCAAACATTATCAGATCAATATCGAACTATAAGAGGATAAGACTATCTTTCAATTAGTGCATTCAACTTGCGCGCAGAATAGAGAAGCTTGGACATTTTCTTCAAACCAGTTGTTGAACTAATATAACAATGATAATGACCACTGAGGTCACTTCCGAGAGATCATTGGCTAAATCTCAAAAGTTCAATTCTGGACATAGCAAAGTCAAGATGAGCCTGACAACGATAGCCAAAAGCCCAACAAAAAAATATTATGGGGAGCAGTCTCTAAAAATGGCCGTAAGTATGTAAAGGCAGTCCTCCCGTTTCAGGGGGCATCACAATTTCTTTGCACGCAGGGACCGGGGTTCTAATACCAGCCGGGTCGGAAAATTAAATGGGCTCACCCTCGTAAGGTCAATTGAGTGAGTACTTTGCTACTAAAGTGTGAGTAGCGACAAGTAACAGAATTGCTAGAAGATTAAAAAGTTTATTAGTACATGAAGCTCTTAAGTATACTGTAATATCCACAAAATTCGTGAAGAGGCCTTAGGGGCCACAAAGAAACTACATTTACATTTTACATATACCTACATGTATGCTCTATCTGAGAAGTTTGGATTTTTGAATTCGCCATGTTGTTTACTTTGTGTAGAAATAAAAACCTCAGCTGTAAAATAAAAACCTCAGATAGTATCCACATATAGTTTCCAAGTGACAACGAGTTTAAAAATCTTCTTATAAGGCCCTTCTTAGTAATTTATGGTCAAATTCAATAACTCCTCTTCATTTACCATTTTTTTGATTCGATATTGTCTGTTACTATTTACTATATTATTATTATTTAATTAAATAAATATTATTGGAAGACATATTTGTAAAATAAAAGATATACATAAATAAATGGAATTTTATATTTTTTAAAAATATTTAGTTCAGACTTTTTAAGTTTCGGCGTACACGTACCGACATGTTAGGTAGTAACGACATGGAATGTGGTTTATCATTAGTTTCCTGTGATGTTCCCTCATTGGGGTTATTCATTACAAAGAAATTTAGAAATTTAGTATGAAGATCAGGGTCAATCCCTTGACAGAATCCTCGAATTCGTTCATCCCAAATTCGAATTGAGTCGTGCGCGGGAAACGTTTCCATAACGATGGGCAATGGAAGATCGCCCTTGACGACTCTCTGCTTGATTTGTATGACAGTGGCTTAAAAACTTTCATCCCACGTGTCAGGAACGACTCGCGGACTACATGCAAAAATAGTTTAGATCCTTAGTTTTCCAACTATTTAAGTTTTATTATTATTAATTTAATAAGGGAAGTGGGATGACAATTGGAGAAGTGTTTGCTTAAATCATTCTACCAATGAGAGTTTATATCTCCCCTAATTGCATTGAAGCACTGGCATTTATTGCATGACGGGCATAGACACAGCAGCTTTAGTATGTGTCACATCACTTTCTCTCCATAATTGTGTAACAGTTTTCGTTTCAGTGTAAAAATAAAATCCTTGTTTCCCATAGAAATGGTTTTCTCCCAAAAATGATCCCCTAGAACCCGTAAATGAAAACATTGAGAGCGGCACAGGGATTGGTACATTGATACCAACTTGACCGCAATCAATTTCTTGTGTGAATTTCCTTGCAGTTGCTCCATTGTTTGTAAATATGGCCGTCCCATTACCGTAAGGGTTGTTATTAATTATACTGATAGCTTCGTCCAACGTATCAACAATTAGACATACAAGAACCGGTCCAAAAATTTCTTCCTTGTAACATTTCATATTTGGTTTTACATTGGTCAATATGGTTGGTCCAATAAAGTTTCCTTTCTCGTATCCTGGAACGGTAACATTTCGGCCATCTAATACAAGCTCTGCACCTTCATCTACTCCAGACTGTATTAGAGATAAGATCCTTTCTTTAGCTTGTGGTGAAATAACAGGTCCTAAATCTGTTCCAGGTATATTACCAGCATTGATTTTCAATGCTTCTGCTCTCTTTTTTAAATCTGGTAACCATTCGACGGCGTCACCTACAAAAATGACAGTACTTAGTGCCATACATCGTTGACCTGCAGCACCAAATGCAGCTCCCGCTAATTGATTTAACGTATTAGCTTTGTTTGCATCAGATAAGATCACGCCGTGATTTTTGGCACCCATGTTACTTTGTACGCGTTTACCATTTTTAGAACCTGAAATAAATAGAAATCACTGATCAAAAGATGGGACAAAGGAAGTTGAACATTTAAAGCTACGAAAACATACCACCGGACACAACTAGGAGTTGTGTAATTTGTATCTCTTCCTGACTCTAATATTGGGCGATAATCAGGCCCCGGGCGTTCCAGTAGGTCCCCAAAAACGATATAGAAACAAGGTGTTCAAGAGTTATCTTGGATCGAACAGGCAAACAGACATTTAAAGAAATAGCGTAGAGTTAAAACGAGGTATATTGATAGCCTTTTGGGCACCCTAACCGGACTTCAACTGGAAAAAATATGCATCACTTCGTAAGGTCAATTAAGCAATATCGTTGTAGGAGCATAAACCTAGAGGAAAGTTTTTTTTCCCTCTAGTTGTCAAAACTCAACTCGGGGCAAAAATGAGATACAATAGCGTCTACATTATGAAGATCGATATAGTCGATTGACAAGATAATCCACCGAACTATCTGGAATAATTAGAAACGATGAGGCTCACACTTAAGCCAAAAATGAACAAAGACAACATATTATTAACACTCTTGTTCAATCCGCCAAAGAACCTAAAAGAACCGAAAAAACCAAAACACTTTTAAAACAATGTGAAGAACTAGAGAAACAACAACTAGAGAAACCTAGCATAGTGCCTGAGTTGCCCCCAAATAACAGCAGTAGCTGTCTACAATTTTGGCGGGGCGATTGCCTCGCTCAGCACCGCCACAGCAGCCACAGTATAGGCTGTAAAGACTCCTCGGGCAGTGATGAACGTAGAACACCTGGTTGTCTGTCCTGCCTAAGCCGAACATGACAATTTAGTAGGAAAGTAATTTCCGTATGAGTCAGATAAAAATTACCTAGATGTAGATTATATCTGTGTGGAACAGATAAAGTAATTTGGAAGTACTTATAATGCCCCCCACCTCCATACCAACGAGAAAAACCTCCAAAATAATAAACTTACCTCTTTCGTAAATATATTTCCCAGCTTGATCTGATCCAACAAATGAAATTGCTTTGATATCGGGATGATCACAAATGAAGTTAACAGAGTCATGAGCACCATGGATAACATTGACCACTCCTGGAGGACATCCAGCCTGCGTTAGCAAATCAACCAATAACATACATGCGCCTGGATCTCTCTCAGAAGGTTTGATGACATGAGTGTTACCACAAGCAATGGCTACAGGAAACATCCAAAGTGGAATCATAGCAGGAAAATTGAATGGTGTAATGCCAGCGGTAACTCCAAGTGGTACCCGATAAGAGTGAATATCCATATCCTTTGCCACCCCTGGAATACAAATTTAAAAAGTAAAATTGTTGCTCAATGGTGCGGTGCGACTTGTGGTTCGCTCCTTGCTCAATATTGTATCCTTAATTATCCTTCCTATGTATTCCGAAAACGTAATTTCTTCCAGTCCAATTCTGACTTGCTAATGTCCACAGTAAAAATGGCCATACTTGAGATTGTGAGATGTTACTTGAGGGTGACATCCTCACGGGCCGTATTCAAGAGATTCCGTTTATAGCGGACGATGATGTTCTTAGGACGCATTTCGAAAAGCAAAATCAATTGACTTTCGTATGGTACACATTGATTACATAAACTGGCAATCTTCGAGACCCGTACCAACCACGACAATAGTAATGCTTGCTATAGGTTGCCCTTTCCTTTTCTCTTTTTATTCAAATGAATTTGAAATTGTTATCTAATCAACAGGCAAAAAAATATTTATTTTCCCAAAATAAGTTCAATGTTTGCTATACATTATGAAGGTCAATGACTTAATGAATCGATCTTAATTCTGATTGAAGAAAGAAGTTCAATCAAACTCCACAAGCGAGTTCGCTTGATAGCAGGCGATTTTTTTTTTTTTTTTTTTTTTTTTTTTTTTTNTTTTTTTTTTTTTTTTTTTTTTTTTTTTTTTTTTTTTTTTTTCTTTAACAAGATTTTTTAAACAATGTGACAAGAAATATTTGTTCAATTGTTTAAAAGAAATCTTTCTTAGAACTTGTTTTTACTTTTCAGACACTGTTAGTTACTTTAGGGCGGATTTCTTAAACTGTCAAAATCGTCAATGAAATTACTTACACTAAAATCAACTATTGACCAGCTATTTTAGAAAAACAAAAATTCGCTGAGTTTTCATTTTGTCAGGATTTTTTTATTGGCAACTAAGTATGTACCTATTTAACTTGTAGAAATTATACTTCCCAATTATACAGAATGTATAAAAGGCGCAACTAGTGAAAACGTCTTCAAAGAATAAAAAAGTCCAAAGCTATGTGCATTTGGATGAGTAAACATAAACACTTGTGTATTTACTCATCCAAATGGACATAGCTGACTAAGCTTACAATCTTTGATCCAATGTAAAATCCGTACTTCTCTGTAGATGTCAGACAAGGGAGATCACCTCACTCATTACAAAAATAATCAAAACCTTCATCAACGTCCGGATATATATCTGAAAAAATCAAACTGTGGCATTCGGTCATACACTCCGAAAATCAAATGAAGACATCAGCTACCAATCAAATGATTGGAATACTCAAGAGAGCAGAACACTTGAAATATCTTGTACCACCTGGCACAGAACAGCAGAAGACAAAATCAAAGAAGAGAAGAAAACCTGGAGTGAGATGAAGATCCGTTGCAGATATTTTATTGAGGCCCTGTGTCTGTGTCCCCCTTGGAATTAAGGTAAGGATTCTTTGCTCGTGATGCTGATCAATGTGGGTAGCAGGTTAGTAAGCTTCCAGCGAATGGAGGGTAAAACCCCTGTCTCAAATGGCCTTACCTGCCAGTGTTTCTCCTTGCATAATAGATGGTATATTACAACACTGTTCAACAACTTGCAGTCCTCTCAAGACATCTCCCTCAGCATCTGCAAGCGTCTTCCCTTGTTCCTCTGTTATACTTTCAGCTAACGTTTTCATATTTGCTTTAATTAAATTTTGTAATCGAAATAATATTTGTTGTCTTGATATTATTGAGGTTTTTGACCAAGTCTCATATGCTTTTTTTGAACTTGCTACGGCTGCTTCCATTTCTTGTTGGGTTGATTTAGGTACTCTTGTAACAATTTCATTGGTTGCTGGGTTATGTAAATCGATCCAATCATTTGTTCTGGATTCTACAAATTTACCATCAAGATATAGTTTGGTTGTGTTTATGTGTCGAATGAATTGTTGAAATAATTTAGAGTTCATGTTGGATCTTTGTAATGGACAAATACATTTTTTATACATTTTGGAATGAAGTTTTTACTTTTAATCTGAAAAAAAAATGATTTAAGAAGTTAGAGCATACCTCACTTAGGTACCTACGGATTTGAAAAGTTATTTTTTTTAAAAAAAATAACCATTCTCCCTAAAAATTTACCCCACATTAAGATTTTTATTAGAAAAAACCTAAGGGGAATTTCATTTATCTGAACCGTCTGAAACGAGGCTTGAACCGAAAAAAAATGTTCCCTTTGGTTCGCCATTTCAACTAGAATTTTATGACCTTGACTCAATCTATTGAAGTTAGCTATAATGCATCAGTAATGTTAATGTAAAGGCGTGTAAGTAAAAGTTATGGTTGGTCTCCTCAATGTTTGGTCATATTTTCCGATTTTCAGCAGATTTTTACCGATATTTAGCGTTTTTGGCCGCTTTTTACTTTTGGCGGAAAATTTCAACTCAATACAATACTTTCTCCTTTTTATATATATATAAGGAAAGTCGTGTGATGTTCACACCAAATTTTTTATATTATCTTCAGGAAGATATGAGCTTATGACAACATAAAAACTTGCATAGCTGGTATGATACCGCTAAACTAGACGAATTTGGGACGGCACAGCTGATTATCAGAGCTTCTCTTATTAATATCATGATGCGAAAGCCGTTCTGGGACAAAATCTCACCTTAAACTATATAGCAAAAAAATAACTTACGTCAAACTTACCCAATTAAAAAAGAATTATATAATAATGTCGGTAAGTATAGATATTAAAATAATAACTTTAAGTGCTAACTGATAAGACACAATCAAAATGAATACAATAACTCACTAAATTTAAACACATAGGTATTGTTACCTAACACAGCTAAGCCACATGGAACTTATTTGGAAAACAAAATTGAACATCGAGAGCTGATAAAAAATAATAATCACTTCTGAAGTTCTGAATCGAATAAATCAGTTATCAGTTTGGAATATTAATGAATGATCGAACAATATGAACTAAACAGTAAACGAATTGACAGTAAACAAAAAGCAATGCAGTATTAATATACGAAGTAACTAATGAATCTCACAAATTCAAATAAAAACCTCCGACTTAAGCAACTCGAATAGTCAGAATAACTGTAGTCACACTAGACTAGTTTGACGACAACCACCAACGCTAGAACACACTAGGGTCACTAGGTAACTACTTATAAAAATAAATAAATATCGTGCGGGTTCTAGAGACACGAGTAGAAACTATACTGTGAAGTGTAGACAGGATGGGTAGAGGAGAAATATAATAATGTCAATGTATGATAATATATGTATTAGTATGGTAGAGAGGGGTCTCCCAGCAGCTCCCTATCTAAAAACTAATGTTATGAGCAAGCTCAAGAAACACGCGCTCTCTAGAAAATAATCAGAACTATTATAAAAATAACTATCCCTCTCTCTCTCTCTCTCTCTCTCTCTCTCTCTCCCTCTCTATGAAGTAAATCGTAAGAGGTGAATTACAAAAAGATTTATAAACTGAGAGTCACTGAGCGTGGGTAAATGACAGACATAGAGAAAGTTCTAAATAGAAAAGGACATACTATAACGCAGGATGTTGCAATGTTTACACCTTACAAGAAACACATACCCTGAAAATTGAAAAGGTACATATCCTCCAGAAAGAAATAATACCAGAGTTGCCCCGAAAAGTAACAGTAGCCAGTCTACGACTTTTGATGGAACATGATTGTTTTGCTGAAAAGCTCCACAGAATAGGCAGTAAGAATTTTCCAATTTGTCTTCCATGAAACAATGCTGCAATACATGAAGTTGTTGTGGTTTTCAACGACATTCACGCTGTTTTCAGAACAAATGGAGCACGGAGGATAGTCCCAACAGTAAGCACAGGATAGGCAGTAAGGATTTTCCAATTTGTCTTCCATAAAACAATGCTTTAATACATATAAAGTTGTTATTGATTTCAACGACATTCACACTGTGTTCAGAACAAAAGGTGCACGGAGGATAGTCTCAACAGGCTTAACTCACAATATTACTCGTATATTATGTTTAGATTGCTAAGGTTTACATGGAATATAAACTTTAACTTTATTGTAATCTGCATTTGAGGTAATTGTTTTAATTTGTTTGATTGATCCTAGCTCTCATTTTATCAAATAATTAGTGGTTTTATTGTAATCTGCATTTCAGGTAATTGTTTGATAAATCGTAGTTCTCCTTTTACTGAAGATATGATTCAACCCAGATATAATAATGAATGTGGAATAGCCCAGTTGAAATCAGCCGCTCCATAGTAGAAACAAACAAGGGGATGTTTTCGTCGGAACGAAAAGTGTGGGATCATTGGTCAGACTTCGTACGTAGAATAAATCGCCTTTGCAGTCCTGTTGAAATAAATGTGGAACTCATAGCTGTTAGCACTGTCTTTAAATTTAAAGCGGTAGTAAACTAGAGTCGGAAGTAAAAAATAAGTGAATCCTCGTCTTAAATAACGGAATTGTTTTTAAAGCTAACAATATTATAAAATCTTTTATATTTCGTGATACTACATCAATTTAAAAAAAATCTCCAAACATGAAAGGCTTTCCAAAACTACAAAAAATTAACAATCCAATCAGACCAGTGATCCCGTTCTACAACAGTCCTTCATACCAATTATTCAAATTGATGTAGTATCACAAAATATAATAAAAGATTTTATAATGACTAATCGTACGTACACCCAAAAAGTTAAATATATAATATTGTAAAAGGATTTGATTTACAAGGAATATTAAATTGAATGATGCGATAAAATGATCCAATAAAATTTGTATCGAGTTAACACTAACATCCTGTTGTGTTTGAAAGTCAAGAGTCAATCAGAACAGTTTGCTAAGAGACATTATACCTACTATAAAGTGGCGGAGTTAACGATGTCAGCTTCCAGAGGACAGAAAAAAACCTTTCTAATTGCAATGTCAGATCGCAGGATAAAGAGGAAGAAATTCAAATTTGGAGAAAAGAACAATGTCAAATTGTATTTTGTAGGGGCATAAGGTATGTTTTAAAAGAAAAAAGTGACAAAATAAAAATCTGATAAAGCAAACTTTTTTCCTTTTTCTTCATTTTTATATTTTTTGTTTATTTCTGTCATCAGTCATCACGAACCCCATAATATTAAAAACTAACTTCTGATGAGATAAAAAACATCGGTCAAATATTTCCAGACCCAAACTGAAATGAGTGCAAAAAAAACGAATACTCGAGCTCGGTCAAGCTTTTTCAAACAAAAAAATTCGACCAAAGATAACCTACCACTCCGTTCGTTCCAACGACAACATCTTTCAGTTCTATTGAGCGGTTGATTTCAAATGGGTCACAAAAATCTATAGAAACAGGTTCAAATTGGTAGAGGAGACAGAGAAACAATCCCTAATTTAAATTAGTAAACGCAATTTTGGTTCTAGGAACAAATGCTATACTGCTAGTGCACAATATTCAGAGCTAGGACACTGGAGAACTCTCTATTAGATATGATTGTATTATTAACTATCTACTCTCTGATATTGAAACTCATAACAGACTTGACACGACAATTGAAACATACAGGGTAAAATTAGATCCAATGTACATACAGGGTGGTTCATTTTAATTTATACATACAGGGTAAAATTAGATCCAATGTACATACAGGGTGGTTCATTTTAATTTACTCAGTTTATATATTTTCAGAGAACTGTTGGGAATATAAAAATCCATTCTGACCAAAATGTCACCATATCAAGGGAGAACATTTTCTGGTGACATTGATAGATTTGTACGTACGTAGGATAACCTATTTTTGTACATTATCTAATTATTGATAAAAATTTTCATTTAATCAATTTTTTTCGGTTTTTCGGATATAAGTACATATTAAGAATGCGTAAATTAAAATAGACCACAATTTTGAACTAATTTAATCCATTTTCGAGTCGACATTCTAGCCACATGGCCAGCCCTCATTCATTTCTTATTAAACATTTTTTTATTAACCTTTCCGATTTTTGTTCTGTTCCTTATTTCTTTATTCTTAATCCCATATTTCAGTTTGACTCCCAGCATACTTCTCTCTATTCCTCTTTGGCACACCATTAGAAATTGCTTCCCCTTACTTGTGCAAACTCCTTCCCTAACCTTTCTTGGTCAACCTTTGTTCGCTTCCGATAGCGCACAGTCTTCTAGACGATTCGTGACACATTTTCATTTTCACTTTTCTCTTCTCCATACCCCCAAGCCGTTATAATTTAACAAATTTATATTAGATATCCTATTGGTAACTTTAAATAACGATAGTGTTTCCCAAGCCGTTTTAAAACCTTCGGAATTAGGAATTATTTTCAACCCTCCTATCTCTCTCTTCTATATCACCGTTAATTAAATAAAACTCATAATGAATTAAAACTTTAATAAATATAGTAAAAATGTTTCTTTTTCTTTATATTGAATTATAATAATTATTACAATAAGAAATTTTGATAAAATATAAACACTATGATAAATACACATATACAGATTTAATTAATTAAAGAAGCAATTTACAAAACAAAACGTTCATGAGGAAAAGTGAGGACAAACAATCATTCATTTATTTCTAAATAAAGGTAGGACATACATTTGGAAACGGTCGAATAAATTTTGAACGGCTGTAGATAAGGTCTCACTGTAATGATGTGTCTTAAAGAAACCCTCCATATATATATATATTTTTTTTTTTTTTCTTTTTTTATGCTCCTGAATTCCGAAAGGATATCAAATTAAATACAAACCCTATTTCAATTTGAATGTAAAGTTAGGAAATGTTAATATTATTGATATCCTGATAAATAATGTGAAGTGATAAACTTTAAAGATTTTAAGATCTCATCGATGAATATTCTATTTCATGAAAAGTGGGTTTCAAGACCAAACCAACAAATTTTCATTTTATGAAACTATGTTTCTCCAATGGTGCCCATATTTAAAAATCGTGAACACTTATCTTGTAGTACCAAACACAAAGTATCATTTGGTAATCTTAAAAATTCAACCTCAGAAATGTGAGATAATAATCTTGAAAATCATTTAGGCACAAATTATAAATTTAAAAAGAAATAAAAATTGAGAGTCCTTTTCCTCAAAACTTTAATGTAAATTTAGTTTCAGTTTTCTGAAACTCTGTATGAAATATAAAAAATGCCAAAATATCTGCACAAGTACAATACTTTATCTTCTATATGCTATCCTGGAAGAGAAAGTAAAAAATCACGTCACCGAAAAATGTTAACTCTTAGATACCCAAATCAGTCAGCGGGTGGGGCGTGCCAAATAATACCAAATCATCATAATCTCTCAGTTTGACTAGATGAGGTTATCACAAAATAAAACAAAAAGAAACATTGCGGCGATATACATCTATCTCTGTACAAAACATTGAGGGTCAGTTGCAAAAGAAACAGCTGCCAAGTAAACAAGAAAACGTCCCCTGCATCAATATGAGACCGTTCATCCAATTTTTATTTAAAATAAAAATCTGGGATTCTCAGACTCGGTCCTCGTATGGTTCAATTTCATCAGATTTGCCAATGCGAGAACGCGATTTATTGACACCTATATTTTAACAATGGTTGGTCCAATTTTGACAAAATTTTTAGGGTGGTTTGAGACTTGCCATGAATGAATTCATAAGAGTTTAATTTTCATTAATTTCGTCCACAGAGGACAGAGGTGAAATAATGAGAACGCTAAATTATTTTCCGATTTTTATCTGAAGACAGTAAAGCTCACTCACCATTTAACATCATTAGATGAAAATAATTATATAAAACCACAAAATTAATCCTATTAATCCTTTCAACCAAAAATAAAAGTGTGTTAAGAAAAACATATTGGTGAAAAAAACATTTAAATTTATCATAATCTAGATGAAATGTCTAGAACACCACTAAAGATATGAAAATCTGTACGAAATATTTGTCACATGATTTGTTGGAGGAAACAGTATGACATGCCTGAAAATTAGTTCCATGTTCTTCTAAAATTATTTATTAAAATTAGACTTAATTTCGCACGTTTCCAGAGATTTCCGAGATATTTGACCACATAATTATATTAAAACGGTTCACTCTGCATTAAATAAAATGATCGAGATATTTTCTACCACCTAACCCTTAGAGCTTTATTTTTATGTTGTCAAATATTCAAATCAAAGAAGAAATAAATCCTGCCTCTGCTGGAGATTGAACCCACACCATTTCTGTTTACCAAGCGAGCGCTTAACCTCTGTGCTACCGAGGCATCCTATATTGATTATAGAGTCTAATAATATTGGTCTCAATTTGATCTATTGATCTCGGATTGTCCCAGGTCACCTGGTTATAAAGTTTAATTTCAATCCGCCGGAACAATCGATCTGGGGATGCGATTTTCGTAAGTATCGGGACGGTTCAAGAAAAGGGACGACCTGGAAATTAAACCATCAGTTTCACTCAAGGGTCATGAAAACGTTTTTAATCAGAAAGGATTAAAATATGCTGTTTTTTCCAAGATTCTCAGGAGTACTCCGACGCTGGTGCACTCCTACAATTTGATTTAAATAACTTTTGATTTAAACATCCTATTTTTAAAATATAAATCTAGGAATGTTTAGAAGAGTTTCTTAATAATTTGAACAAAGTGGAAAAGTGACGAATTGATGTTCCTATAAAATGTACAAAATATTTTTTGTTTGCGACTCGATCTTCTGTGGGTGTGCAAACCGTCCAAAAATGTAAATTTTCTGATAAAGCCGACAAAATTGAGTATAACATTCAAAGAAAAGTTTTGAAATTGTGTAGGGAAAGTATACCTATTTATTATTTGGTAATTATGAAAAAAAAAATCAAGTGGGAACACAACTGCCCATGACGGTTTTTTTTGTCGTCCACGGAGAAGTTGGAAAGAGGTGAAAAGAAAGCTTTCATGTTTTTTATCAACGTTAAGAACACCTGTGAATGACTTTTGCAACGTACCCAGACATCTGATGCCATAAAACGTAATCGTGAAAAATAGTCGATTTTAGATGGAGTCGCAGTCTAATAATATTTTTCATTGACACCATTTCGCCACTTTTTCCACATAAGTTTTTCAAAATTCGCTCCTCCTCAGTAGACTCCTAATATTGTATTTATAAAGAAGCTGGGATAGGGAGGGTATACGAAAAATTTTACGAAGATTTCACAGGTAAATTTCACAACTGAGGTAGTTGTTGAGTGTTTGGCTTCATTGGCATTGGTTGTCGGGGAAGGGGAACCATTGTGGGTAATTGTTGATGCATATTATGAGGGGGGCCTTGGTACTGAAGAGGTTGTGACGTCATCATTGATTGATTATGATGCAATTGATTAGGTAAATTATGTGGATGCTGCTGGTGTTGATTAGATGGTAACTGACGTGGTGGACCTCCTGGAGGATTTCCTAAATGATTTTGAGGAGGACCCATTGGATGAGATGGAGGAATTTGTTGAGGTGGCATATTATGTTGAAGAGGTACACCGCCTTGTTGATGATGTTGAGATGGTAATATTTGATTTGTTGGGGGAGGTGGATGGTGTTGATATTGAGGAGGCATTCCTCCATACATAGGCATGTTGCTGCAAAATTATAAAATAAAATTCAGTGAGTAAATATAACCGAGACGACCTGGATCGCATACCACAGTTCCAGCCAAAGGCCATCAAAAGCTTGCTGGTAACCTCATATCAACCCATTTCTTCCATTATTATAATTGATAGAATAGTTGATTTTAAAGAGATACACTGATACAAAAGCAACAGGGTTACATTTTAATATCGAATCAAAGGGGTGGAACAAAGGAGCCTTCAAGTAGATTACGGTTTTCATTTTTGATCGAAGAAACTATGTTGTTCTTTTGACCTAACAAGGTGAAGGTCTAATGATAACACTCGAAAGCCTTATCAAATTTTGTTGAAATTTGATATGGAAAGTCAGGATTTTCATAGAATAATCTGATTAGTAACATACATAGAATAAACTAATCAAAGTTACCCGTTGTGAGTGAGATCTATAGTTCATACAACTACAAGTGATAATTGTAGAACGCTCTGAAGAAAGTTAATATCGATGATTATTAGGTTCATAAGATTGGTTGATTAAGTTTTTAAGCCCCGGGTGAAGTTAGGCCCATTAAAATATACATATATATATACATTTTCATTTACAATCGTTAGGCTAATAATTGACATTGGCCCTAGAACCATGTCAATCACGACAACATAATTACAGAAAAGTTGTCAGTAAATAGCTATAAGAAAATGAATTAGAAAACATAGAGATAATATAGTTGCTCCTTTTTTACACCGAAGATGTTTTCTGTGAAACCGTACATGGGAAGTAAACAAATTCAATTACGTATATTCTCACCTATTGGATACTTGCGGGGGACCATGTTGTTGATAGTGCATATTTTGTCCGATATATTGAGGTGGAGGTGCTCCAGGCATATTCTGATATTGACCGCTAGTTGGTGGATATTGCTGATGAGCTGGTAACCCATTGTACAACTGTTAAGTAAGAATAAAGTGAATAAAGTATCCTTGGTCGAGCAATCGGGTGCAAGGAAACAGGACAATGTCCATTAAAAAACCAAACTATTTTTTTTCATTATTTAAAATTACAATACTCATCAAAAGACATCAAAATTTTTGATCACCTAATATCATTTTTCATTATTTAAAATTACAACACTCATCAAAAGACATCAAAATTTTTGATCACCTAATATCAATCTATTTCAACAATTTCTCCAAACCTAAATCCAAAAATGGGGAGAAGATTTGATTTTAAAAATAACACCGCTACAACGACAACTACATTTGTGCTGGTGAGATTTAGTCGCACATGTAGCGATAAAAAACACTTGAAAAGCAACAAACCCCTAGAAGGGCATTGCTTTTACTATAGGAGACTTGAAAATATGTCTCCCTATTAATCTTACCGAATGATAACATCTGGAGAGCTGATCCTATGATCGGATTGATGGGTTGTCATCTAACAATAATATTGGCAACCAGCGAAATAATAAATCTATGTGTCACATTGGCAGAGTTTTTTAAATGAAATATTAAATTCTCCTAACTACCGTAATCATATGTAGAAAAGCTTTTTTGTCTAAAAGGCAAAATGTGAGTGGAAATTTTCAACTCTGATGACAATTGTTTTGCAACATCTGCATAAATACCAAGTTTCGGCTTTGGAAGCAAACACCTCTTATGTACGTACATTCATTGGTGGCAACGAGGTTGGTATCTGTTGATGTTGATGAGATGGATACCCGGCAGGAAAAGTTGGTTTTTGTGCAATAGGTCCATGGTAAGGTTCTCTCATAAGAGTGTGATACAAATTTACTGCTTCTACCAGCTGCGTACTCAGTTGAGTTAATTGCGCATGCTCCTTGTCCACAGTTTCTAGTTCTGTATCTATTAAAGGACCCATTGTATTGACTTGATCTGAAACATTTAAACAAAAAGGTTAGTATGTAGGATGTACCGGCTTATAATGAAATATTTGACAAAGAAATAATAACCCCAACTTGTTAGCATCGACAGAGCTCGCATGAAACCAATATATCTCGAATCATAAAATCTATGAATATACAGAATTAGTTTGGTCGGGAGTTGGACATATACGGTATGAACAACAAGGAATACAGAAATAAATGTAAAGATATACTGTACGGAAGTTCAAACGACAACCAATTTGGACATATACGGTATGAACAACAAGGAATACAGAATGTACTGAAGTTCAAACGACAAGCAATCTGAGGCAGCGATATGAGGGATCTAGATCTTATTCACATTTAGAATACGGTCTCCAGATAAATCTTATATCTGGAGATAATCATATCGTATGCTACATCGTACAGATGTGAAAGTTCTCATTTTGGACTACGGTCGTATATCCGACAATTTGTCTAATGCTACCTTTTGTGAAACATATGTGGAAGGGCTCTTCTTAAGCCGACTATCTTACCTTCCAAATCCAGCATTTCATCCGTATCGTGCGAAGCATCTTCAGGATCTGCATCATGCATCAAAACTATCAATCGATCAATTTTATTTTCATCGATTTCCACGGTGGCATTACTAGAAGTACTATACACGGTAACGTTCTCATCAAATGCCAATTTCTTGCTGGACTTTGAATTGGATGCTACCGCTGCGAATAAAAATAATGTAAAAATTAAAAACTATTCTATTGCAAATCTTCTTCTGGTCGACTTTATGAAGGAGTCGACCGGATGAGAGTTGGGTGCATGGGTGAGGAGGCTTTTCTGGGACAATAACAATATGTACACCTCAATTGTAAAAAACTATCTGCATTGGTTGAATGCATACCTGATGTCAAAACCCATTAAAGAAAGAAAAAAATGGGTGTGTGTACTTATGTACGCGCGTGAGAAGTTATACTTCTTTTTTAAAATTAAATTTAAAAATATTTAAAAAAAACTGAACTTCTTTGCTGTCACTCATCCATTGTTTGTCCCTACTTGGTGTAGCTTAACATTAGAGGGATGGAACCTAGACAAAAATCTTCCCAACTTTCTCGCTTTGAGTTGATATATTATGCAGTCGCGACTAATTTCGAGAAAGAATCGAGAAACTCGAAAATCGTGAACTTTTTTGCTGTCACCCATCCATTGTTTGCCCCTACTCGGTGTAGCTTAACATTAGAATTACAAAATATGTCCTAAATGAAGGAGTAAGATGTCACCTAAAACTTTCTCGATTTGAATTGATAGAAAAAAAATGTCATTTAGGTCGAAAAACTTGAACTTTTTTGCTGTCAACCATCCATTGTTTGTCCGTACTCGGTGTAGCTTAACATTAGAGAGATGGGACCTAGAGAAAAATCTTCCCAGGAATGCACCCATCAACTGTGCCAAATAGGTCGTCGCGAAAAATTTCGAGAAAGAATGTCATTTAAGTCGAAAAACGTGAACTTTTTTGCTGTCACCCATCCATTGTTTGTCCCTACTCGGTGTAGCTTAACATTAGAGAGATGGGACCTAGACAAAAATCTTCCCAGGAATGCGCTTATCAACTGTGTCAAATTTAATTGCAATCGGATAAGTAGTTTCAGAATCGGATAAGTAGTTTCATATACATAACAGAATTAGCGTGACGCTCCCGCGCCTCGCAAAAATAAAATTTCACTCTCAACATTTTTTTCATAACGCGCCTAAAGAAGTATAACTTCAAAAAATAATGATCTAGAAATGGGCAGAACAGTTGATTTTAAGTGGACCAACAATTTACTTACACTGAGGCACTTCAGGTTCGGCATTCAAATCAGAGGTAACAAAGTTGGCTGGAAACAATCCTTCCCCTCTTTGATTTTGACCTTTCCACCAATTTGCATCTGTATCATCGATCACATGGACTAGAACGGAAAAAGTCAAGAAGAAAATTAGGTTAGTGCGTCTTAGAGCTACAATGATTAGAACGGGTCACCGGTGAAACTTTTTGACGGGGTTTGTGTATTTATGGTCAATTGCGAAAAATATTTATATTTTAAATTCAAAGTTTTCTCATAGATATGTTTACTACTTTTAATATTCTAAAGAGGTGCTTTTCAATCACAACTTCAACTTGAATAACTCTGGCCCCGCTTAGAGTCAAATGTCAAATCTCAAATAAATATCAATACTTTTCTAAAATGTTTTACAAAAGTGGTAGATCCTTGCCCTCGGTGGCAAAAATATCAGATTAGGCACTGGCCTGATCACTGGTCATTGTGGTCTGAGAAAACATCTGCACACTATGGGCTTCAATCAGGACCAAATTTTGTGTGAACTATGCGAGGAAGATGAGGAAACTGCTGCTCACGTCATTTTTGATTGCACTGCTTGCGTGGAGACTAAGCATGGGACAGCTATTCAACTTAATCCAATAATCAGATCACAATGTTAACTAATAACACAATAGGATAATAAATTAATACAGGGAGGTAGCGGATAAGTCAACAACAGGTGCCGCTACCTACTAAAAAGGCTAGTTAATAAACTAGCCACAGCAAACTGCAATGGTTTATCTATTGCTACAGAGAGAGCTACAAACCAGACTTGACACATCCACGAAAAATATCTTTGGCCTTAGCTAGGCATACAGGCTACATTCCAAACACAAAAAATCAGTTCAGGCTTTGACAGCTCTAAAGAGGAATTCAGCACGAATTGTGCAGGAAAATTGAGGTCACTGGGTAACCCTGTATACTGACCTACATGTCGAATGATTTTTTGCTCTACAATTTACTGACTCATCATTTTGTTGTTTTCCTACGGTGCGTAGTGTGCGCTCGTACTATTGCATCACTAGATAAAAAGATAATGAACATCTGAATATGACTATACGCAATGTAAGTATTGCTTAATATACCTATTTCATCTGAAAGGTATTCACTTCACAAACAATTACCTCACATTTTACCTAATATCTTATCTTATAAACATTAATTGAATCATAATAAGGTTGTTAAAATACTATATTATCACTTAACTGTAAAAAATAAAAAAAAAATTATTTAAAGCTGGCTAGTTTTGTAGAGCTAAGATGGTCCAAGAATAGGAGTTTATATGTGAAAAGAGAGGGAGATTTAATATTAGATTTCTTTTTATGTGTGTGTGTGTGTTACTGTGATTCTTCCGACAATCGGAAAAATACGAGATCATCCGATTGTCGGTAGAATCACAGTAACACACACAAAAATAAATCTATTATTAAATCCGCCGTCCTCTTCACTTCTGAACTCCTATTCTTTGACCAATACATTTTTTCAACTAAAACAAACTTACTTATTTCTCCAGCGTTGAAAGTTAACTCGTTGTCTTCTGCAGCTTCAAAATCATACAAAGCTCTCACTTTTCTTGCTGGCGGAGGGTTCGGTTTAGCTAATTGTTTGGTTGAAGGATACAAAGACGACAGCGAGTCAGCTCGCGATTCGGTTTTTGATTCTTTTAAACTCATTTCAATAGCTAAAAAACAAAGTAAAAAAATATTACATTTATTATAGAAGTGATATTTAGGATGTTTGTAGTCATTGTGAAATCTAAACTTCAAGGAATAGGTTGGATTTCATGTAATAAAAAAAAAAAAATTTTGGTGTAAGCCCAGATATTTCCCGAATATTTTTAGAATTAATAAAATTAGTGCTTTACAGTTTGTCCTGTTGAAAAATCAAGAAAAATTGCTGATGCGAGTCCCCCCCAAAAAATATCAACACCAGAATATATTCCTACCTTTTAACATAAATATCAGATTTTCAATTTGACAGATCTCGAAATATTTTAGGTGAAGCCGAGAACATCATTTACTTACTCTTAAATAATAAAATTTTTGCCGATCTCCGTGGCCGAGTTGTTAAGAGCATTGACTCTTGGTCCGGAGATCGTGGGTTCGAATCCCGCCCGGAGCGAAAATTTTCTGATCAAATTTTCTCGTTTTCGGAAAGGCATGGCTGTAAAAGGAGTGCCCTGAAGTAATGCGAAAGCGGTTCCGGGGCATAACTTTTTTTTTAAAAAAAAAAAATTTAATAATAAAATTTAAACAATATCAACTCAAAGTGAATACTTTCTCGTTAACTAAAACGAAGTTAATGAAGATAAATATAGACGACAACGAAATAATAAATTTTGCAGGGCAAGAGATAGAAGAAATAGAAGATCCATCTATAATTGAAGATATAGTTCGCAAAAATCTGATTAGCCATTTCTGAGTTAAAAGCTCAAAACAGGAATGAGCTAAAAATTGAATTAACGGTCCACGCTCTGTGACGAATTCACAACGTTATAAAGACGGGGGTGGTCGATTCCTAAGGTTCATTTTATATGATAACACAGATGACACACGTGCAGTATGGCTACTATTGGACACGATGATCTGTCTTATTATAATAATCCATTCGGAATGGTCCATTTAGGTAACATTTTCACTCCGTATATCAAAGAAAATTGTCTTATTATAATTATCCATTCGAAATGGTCCATTTAGGTAACATTTTCACTCCCGGATATGAAAGAAAATCGTCTTATTACACCTAATTATCCATTTGGAATGGTCCATTTAGGTAACATTTTCACTCCGTATATCAAAGAAAATTGTCTTATTATAATTATCCATTCGAAATGCTCCATTTAGGTATCATTTTCACTCCGTATATCAAAGAAAAACGTTAAACAAAGGCGCTTTGTGTTGAAAGTGACCTTACCTTTACGAAGGTCATCTTCTTCTTGCTGAGCTGAAACTATATTTGCACCACCCGCAGCTTGTCTGGGCTGAAATGAAAAGATGGCTCAAAATTAAATGACAAGAATAATTTACTGCCCTGAAAGCGACATACGCTACTTTTAATACTGCAAAATTCGACTACTATTATAAATATGAAAATGTGTCTTTGGTTTATTCTCCAGTTTACCGTAGCAACGGATTGATTTTTTGCATAGGCACAATTTATGGCCTGGAGATTGGGATGGGCTACATTTTATTCCTGAACAATAGATTGTCTCCAATGCGCCAGGCGTTTGTTAATACATATAGTCGCATTTAGAATGTCAATACGAAGCTTTTTTTAACTCTAGTAATGTAACCACTGAAAGCTACTAACATTAAAGTAGATTCTCTATCGTCCTTGCGAGGCTAAGTGCACCACGAAATCACATGCACTAAATTATTTTTTTAAAGAACCCGTATACCCAAGTGAAATGTCATTGTTATACCAGGAGGACTTCAAAAATGTTAATCGAACATTATGTAAACCAGATTATTTTTTAGAGTAGGCCTATTCAAACTAGAATCTACATCGTTGTGCAGTGATCCTTCAAGGCTGCAGCCTTATTGTTCTGGAAACAAGGCGAACGTCGCGTTGTCCAAAACGCTAACTTACCTTATTACTTGGATCTGGCTGAATATTAAAATCCATTCCTTCTGATTTTAATCTATAATACAATGCTGGAATCAAACTTAATTGAGGTGCATTACTAAATTCGTTTTCTGCCCAACTTTTCAACAGTAATTTTAATTTTTCAGTTATTTTTGGTTGCAATTTTTGTTTTAATAATTTAGTTAATTCTTGTTCAAAATCTCTAGAAGCTACTTCTAACAAAAATGCTGTACCACAATTCTTGACACATGCTTCAAGAAGCTGAAAAATTGAAAGTAAAATTATTGGTCACAATCAAATAATCTGTAAAATCACTTTTTAAACTTTCCACACCAAGGTTCAAAAATCAATAAAATAGAAAACCACGTCATACAACTCAGTTCGTGAGGATGTCACCATCTCTTTTTATGGGGTACTTTTTCTTATTGTTTCAATTAAAACCCTCTTTACACCAACTGTTCTCAATACTACATTTCTGTCTTCATCTTTCCAGTATTCTATTTATACCATCTAACTATATTTGCTATTAAATACAAATCATATTGGAAACTCGCAACACTAGATATCACCACACAAAGCGACCAAAAAAATCAACACAACGACACTTATTTTATATAGCACCTACCATATTCAACATGGTACTTTTTGATCTAAGGGAAAACCAGATGTCTCATCCTGCCCAAAACAATACATCAAGGAACATCACAAATGACCACCGCACCAGTTTCAACCAATATTTAGATTAACACCATCCTTGATACTGCGACTGTTTTTCATTAACATTAAACTGACACCCAATCCCCCCCCTCCCCATATTCGCAAGAGAAAAAAAAAAAAAAATCTTCTTATTAGGTTATTTTTTCTTTTTAATTTCTTTTCTTTTTAATCTTATTAAGTCCCCTGTGGACAGGAGGACTTATAACTTATAAAGAATACTTCCAAGGCACCCAAGTCCATGTCAGTTGTAAAAGGCGACTAAAGGAGGGTCGGAAACTATAGCTTTTCCATTACCTATGCAGAAAACAAGGAGAAGCTACTGCATTATCCGTGAGGATTCTCAAATATCAACAACTCATGGCGGGTTGTTGCAAACCGGATCCATGGCTGTTAACCTATGATGAGGTATTTGGTCCGACATTCTTAAAGTAGCATAATATGCTACCCAACCCTTCCACCGTCATCACTTTCTGTGATGGACACGGAAAGTAAGGACAGGCGATTATTAACTGTCTTAAGACAGATAGTAGTAACTATTAATATTGATTGGTATATTATCGTTTTGTTTTTATATTTATCTTACCGTAATGGCCTGCAAAACAATATGTGGATCTTGGTTATTCAACCTTTTAGTGATTGATTTTAAACAGTCTTTGGCATTTTCAGCAGAAGTTCCCACTTTATCACAAATTTCTATTATTAAATTCCAATTCTCAGTTGTATTTTTTTCATTTGTGGCTTTTTCTATAAAAGAAAACATATGAATGTGTATAATACTGGTACATCTGCCAGCGTTCATGGCACGTTGAATACACCAGTTTCCGTTAGTTCACTGAAGTTAGCAACACCCAGCAAGGTTTTAATACTTTTAGGCTCCCTCGCGATACTGGCTATTCGCGGCCCAACCTAGCCTGGGTGAGGTTAATGATGGTAGCTGGCTTTTAAGATTCCACCTCACTCAAATGATCAATGAGACGCAAAGCACACAAAATAACTCGTACATATGAACTGAAGAATGTTAAGCCAATGCCCAAGGCCAACAAGCTCAGTAGCTCAGCTGTTTGACGCGGTGGATTCGTAACCAGGAGGTTGTTGATTCCCCACCGCATCGAAATACTGGTCATAAATGATCTAAATAAAGGCCGCCGTGATAATTGCAATCAGTCTCAATAGAGCTGCAACCCGATTAAATAACAATGATGCCTCAGGCTATATTAGACCTAATTCAACCAAAAACCGTCCATAGGTTGGTACCTCCAAAGAACAAATACAATTCGAGTTGCGATATGATAAATGTACCTTAAGGATATGAACCTAAAATTACGACCAGCCTATATTATCGTCCTCGCGATGGCCAGTTCTACGTACCAGGACGGCCTGGAACGCTAACGATCATAGTTCCAGCCATGGGCTATAAAAAAATTTGGTAACCTCATATCATTTAGGAATCTCGCACTACCTGGAACATGCCAAATGTCACGTTTCTCCTCTCATTTTTTTTTTTTTAACCAAGGAGAATTCACTAGCTGACCTGATCTTTTATCTATTACACTAGTATTCAAATGAGTTAGCCTTGTAGCAAGTGGAGTTATCTAATATCAAGGTCATGGGTCGTTATTGACCAATTATTATCAAGATGATTTTCATTGCGCGTTAAGGCAACAGTTCTTCAAATAATAATTAATACAATAAATACAATTATTATAATGTTACTTGACATAGTATCCCGTTTTGAGAACATTACTAATTAATATTAATAGTCTAGTCATCTAATGCATCAAGGGTAGAAAAAATTAATGGGAAACAAAAATAATATGAAATATTTGTGGGGTGCACCCCCCCACAAATAGCCTACCCCAGTTTACGCCAATATGCGTTGAGCAGTTTACAGCAGTTGAGCAAAAAACTAACCCGAATGGGCGATAAGAAGTTTGTTTGAAGGTATTTTGATATGAAAGTATACTACTTGGCCTCAATCCTCCCCCATGGGCTTAAATTACAGATAATTGAATAAACTGAGCCTATTTCTTACAGACTGTTCGTCGAACAACTGGATTTAGAGACTTTATGTTGCAAACGTAAATATAATTCATATTCCATCAGTCACGAGTTATATTTTTTTTCAAAATACCAAATTGCTCTCTGGGAACAGGGGAACATCTGCCTTTCTTTCATGATCACACTGTCAATCACGGATCTGGCATCACCAATCCCTAAAGCCATGGAACTTTATAAACAATACTCTTCTCTGCTCGACTTTGCGAATCGCATGGGCCACTTTAAAGAATTGGCCAAAAAATTGTGTCGGGCCAACCTTTGACTTGTAACATTGTTTAATATTAAGGCAGATAAAATACTATATCTTCACTTAACTGTAATAGTTTTAAAAGTAAAAGAGATGTTAAAGCTGACTAGTTTCGTGCTCTCCTGAGCACATCATCGGAGCTAGGTTGGTCGAAGACTGAGAGTTTAAGAAGAAGAGGAGAGAGCTCTTCTTCTTAAACTCTCAGTCTTAAACTCTCAGAACACGAAACTAGTCAGCTTTAACATCTCTTTTATTTTTAAAATTTTTACAGTCAAGTGAAGATATAGTATTTTATCTGCCTTAATATGGTTTTACTTGACATAGTATCCCAATTTAACCAAATTGTTTAATATTTTTGTATCTTTACTATGTGTCTTTATTACCCTTTAATCGCGCACTTTTCCAATTTAATTTTGAACCACAAACCTCATTGAAAGAAATAAGTACATGTGCAAATAAGACAACATTGTACACAATAATAAAATTAAAATAGACTTCATATTTTCTGGCACAGGCCTGTAAGTTTGAGGTATTTCAGGATGTTGGGAGGGCGATTTTTGAGAGCTTCAACATCTATCTTGCATTGTCGTCTTGCAGTGACAAACTTTGAACATTCCAGGAGAATATGGTGGATGATAATGATACGATTGCAGACATCGCAATTTGGCAGCTCCTCTCTTTTCATGAGGTGTTGGTGGGTCAATTGAGTGTCCTATACGGATTCTGGATAACACTATTTGATCTTTTCTGTTTAATTTTTCATCACATCTCGATCAATTATTTTTCTAATGTTGCCGAATAATCGGGTTGTAAGAGTTTTTTCAAATAACAATTGGTCGATTCTATTTTTCAATGAATTTATATGTCTGGTGAAGTGACAATATTTTCGGATAGTTTGTTCCAAATATCATAGGTGCTTCATGTGAAAAAGAACTTTCTTCTTCTTCTTCTTTCACTCACCTTTTCCCAATTTTATTTGGGGTCGGCGTTCTCTTCTCTAATTCTGCCCCGCCATAACTTCCTATCTAACGCTTCCTCCCGTCTCCAACCTTTTTCTCTCATATCTTCCTCGACCTTATCCTTCCATCTCAGCTTTGGTCTCCCTCTCTTTCTCTTCCCCTCTATACCCATTTTCTCTACCTTTTTGGCCACGTAACTCTCATCTCTCCTCTCAACATGCCCAAACCATCTCATTCTACTCTCTTGTATTTTCTTTCCCAATGGCCCCACTTTCACTGTTTCTCTGATTTTCTCATTTCTCACTCTGTCTCTCCTTGTTAATCCACACATCCATCTCAACATCCTCATCTCAGCTACCTCCAACTTTCTCTCTTGTGCTTTGGTTATAGCCCACGTCTCCGCACTATACATCAAAGCTTTTTTATAAAGTTTCTTCCTTATAGCTTTGTTAAATTTTCCGACACTGACTCAGACTCAAATAAAATTAATTAACGTAACTAAACATCAAAATGTTTTGCTACACTCTAACGAGCAGGGAGGGCTACGAAGTTAATAGATGGAGAAAGCTCCTGGAGTCGAAAGTTTATAATATATAGGGATAATGCGACCCAGTATTTAGCACACAGAGAAGCATAACTCGCACGAAGTTAATTAAAATATTCTTCCATCATGTACAAAAAATCTGATTAAAAATTAATACAACAACCTCACCTCAAGAAAGGTTTTAGATAAAGAAAAACGACCCAAAACACTTTTGATAGCATACTTGTGTAACTACCATCTATCAGCTGGCAGCTTAAAATTTAAAGAAAAAATATTACTATCATAATACATGGGAGAGCAATGGTCAAGAGACATATAGTTTAATATAAATCTAAAATCTTACCAACATCTTCATCGAAAGGCGAACTTGAGCTAAAAAATCCCATTGCAGTAATGTTCGCAATAATTTTGACTGATTTCTCTAAACTTTATCTACACAGAGTTGATAATCACTAGGTTTGACACAGAACAAAATAAACAAAGAGAGTTATCATTGAATAAATTTAAAGAAGAAAAAACTATAAAAATCTGTTTGAATCTTAAAATTAGATTAAAGGAAATTTAGGCATATAGATTGAAGAATAGAAAGTAAAGTACCTACTTTAATATATTTAATTGGAAAAATGACTTCTATCTTTCTTGTCCCTTTTTTCTTTCATTAATTTTGATTTTTCTCAACAAAAGATGTTGCCAAGTTACAGAACCCCCAGATTTTGAGTGCGGCATATCACAGAGAATCCTGGACAAGAGACGAGGGATTTTCAGACACGTGGGACTTTTCCCATTTGTGGCTTGACTTTTAAGTTGCTATTCTTGCCAACTAAATTCTCAAGTTTTATTTAAATAAATTACCTGCGTATTAATTGTTTTTACTTTCTCTTCCATAGAAGATAAAGTATTGTATTCGTNCTGATGGAATGATTAAGGAAGAGAAAGTCTAGTACGGTTTTCCGTACCATTTATTTTTTTTTTATTTTACTTTAATATATATTTAATTGTTTCCCTCTGTAGTAGTAGCAGTTTTTCTCACGAAATCAACCGTTCTTCCCATTTATAGATGCATGGATAATTAAAATGGTAGAAACAGATATGAGTTTTCGGTAAACTCATATTCGGTTTCTCTCTGTAATGTTCAATATTGATTTTGATTTGTGAATAATGAGAATGTTGTTGTAAAACTTAATGTGCTCCTCCTTAAGAGAAAACTCTGATGAAAAAACATCTGATGGGGTGCTTTTATATTATTTTGGGGAGGGGGTCCATTCTCGGTCATTTTTGTTATCTCCTTTAGTTTGCCCAGAAAAAATTGTAAAGAACTCCAAAAAGCGTCATTCTTGGCAATAACTTGCTTCCACTTGAACTTTCGATTTTTCCTTGCTTATTACGCACCTTCATAATAAAAGGGATCTGTGTGCCAAATTTCAAGTCTCTAGCTTAAGCCATCGTGTAGCTACGTTCATTATCAGTCAGTTAGTGAATTAGTATACCACTGACCTTTGCTTTTTAGGTCCGGTCCTACCAAAAGCCGAGTTTTGAATTACTCGGGTTTGGGTATAGTATTAACACAGGTTGACACAGTGTTAGATGAAACTCTCTGAAAACTCGTCGTTGTAGGATCGGGCCTTATAAGTCTAGAGAAGATAAAAAGGGGAAAAATATTAAGGATATCACGGGATTAAGAGTGGTGGGATTTTGGAAAAGGAATTTTTTTTGTCCAGCATTCTCTGTGATATGCCGTACTCCCAGATTTTATCATACTTTTATGAAATAGAAAACATAGTTAACTTCCACTAGTATAGTTACTAGTTACAGTCATGTTAATTCACACAACAAACAATTTGGGTCGTTTTATCACCGTCGCGTCGGTCGTCGGTCCGACACTGAATTGGAAATCAAATAATGTAAACTTGTAAACAATAGCAATGATACAAGAAAATGACTAACGTTCCAAACCAGGTCTGACACACATAATATTATGTCTAGTTTTGACATTTGTGCTGGAACTTTGACATAATTTAATTTATTATTTTAAAAAAATATAGGTATTATGAATTTCCATTTCCCCCCTCCCCTTCCTAAAGTTTACTAAGAAAATGTTCTATTATTTAATCTGGGGAAAAACTGGACAACACTGTTTAGTTTTCAATGTTTTCATAAAACTATTCACAGCCATCTTCGTTTTCAATTAGAGCGCCAAATTTTTTTTTTNTTTTTTTTTTTTTTTTTTTTTTTTTTTTTTTTTTGCTTATCAGCTTCAGCTTATCACTTTCAAAACGTCAAAAATGTTATTTGGGCTGACGTCTTATCTTTTGATTGAACCTTACCACGTTTTGCTCCAGTTTCAGCCCGATCTCTGACGTCAAGCAACGTTGTTTGTGGTCTGTGCTCGTGTGGACTGGTCAATCAACAATTTGATTATAAAAGGAGGAAAATATCATATCTGAAATCGGGCAGATCTGTTGAGGCAATCCAAAAAAAATTTTTAACCCAATTAGAGAGGTTAGAAAACGTTTTTACCACCATGGATCTATTGCGTATCGTATGTACCTACAACCGTCCAACATGGACCCATGACGGCGAATTAAAAAGCGACTTTTCAAAAAATAAAATTCAATTTTTTTGAAAAAGTTGCCTCGACACAACATCTCCCCGGTGTAGGACCTGAAAATATCATTATATCGAATCTGTTCTGTTATCAGTTATATTATATTTTTATCTTTTCTTTTCAGAGATTTGCATACTTTCGCCTGAAACCAAAGTTCGGCCTACTGAGGACAGGAGATAATATTCTTCAGATTTTATCAGTTCGTCCATTCTTCATTATGTAATTAGTAATATGCTTCGTCGTTCTAAGGAGTCATCATACTGTATTGTACTGAACGCTTTAATCAAGATAATGTGCTTTAAAAAACAGTAAGTAATCTCCGAGAGCATCCTAAGGTCTCAAGAAATGTGACTGTAGTTCAAATTTGAAATAAAAATAACCAATTCGTATTGAAAAGGGGGAAAAATATCAATTTACAGAATACGACCCTGAAATTTTATGTAGGAACCAAAAATATGTTATAGGTAGAAAAAAGGGCACTTACTTAACTGTGAGAATTTTATATTTTATAGTTTCTCACGACCCTAAAATATTTTTTTTCATTTTCAGTCAAGACAGGTAGCAGTATTATCATACGATGTGTGTTACGTCACAGAATAGTAGGTAGTAGGGGAAGCTATAAAACAGTTTAATATTCACCACCTCACGTCAATTCCCAATCAGAACTCAAGGTGTACACATCGTTTACTCAAGAGTCAAGAGTAGTTTTCGGTTTCATACGATTTTGACCAAAGGTAAGCTTTTTTTAGAGGCTTTTATTTAGTTTATTTATTTATGTGTTCTGTTCCAATTTTACGTTTTGGTTTATTATTTTATATAAGGAATCTTGAACCTAATAAAAACTCAGTCACTTTTTAGTGTCCACGGTTTTTTTATTTTACTGGCTGAAAGAAATACTCTCATTTCTATTTTTGGGCTCTACCTACTTTGAAACGTAAAATTTCAACTATTGAGGGCGGGGGTATTTTTGTCGTGGTCAAGTTCAGAGGTTCATCAAAGAAAATTATAAAACACAAAAGAGCCCCCCCCATTAAAAAATTGATATTTACGTTTCAAAGTACGAAGAATCATTACTATCGACCACATTTATAGGGCTCCATACTATAACCACGTCTTTTGAAATTATAAAGGAGGGTATTTATTTATCGATTTCAAAGGTTCATTAGGTTAGAAGGTGCATTTTATAAAATCTCTTTTTTAAGTCAGCTAGAAACCTGGAATTATTTTAAAATGTCCTCTGGATCATTTAAAATCGATTTAGGGTCGGAAAGCTGTGATTTTTACTTTCTCTTCCTCTGGAAGACTAGTGCTTCGCCACGGTTAAAATTTTTAGAACCGAAAAATTAACTTTTATCTTGAAAACGATTTAACAAATTTCTGATAATTTATCTGGTGTCCAGAATTCTACGCCCATTTCGCGAATTAGAATCATGGCCGCCCCCCGTGCTAACATTATTCCATGATTCCATAAAATCGTCAGTAAACGGCTGGACATTTTTTATCAATTTTTTGATATCTCTTATCGTTAGGCAATGGGGTCTCTTAGCGTTTTAGCTAAACAATTAGAATTTTCTAAGATCCATACAAAAATTAGAATTGGCCGTAAAGGGCTAGATATTTCTTTTTTTTCATTCTGTTAACATTTCTGGGGTCTCAGTCTATATTTTTTGAAGGGGTCTATGCCCAATAATTTGTTAATATCTCTTTCCGTTTTGGCTAAACAAATAGGGACACCCATACAAAAATCGAAAACGATTAACCAGTTTTTGAATTCTGAAATTGTTTCTAGAATATCAGTGTATGTTTTTTGGAGCGTCAAACAAATAGAATTTTCTATGTTTCATACAAAAATCGGGCGTAAACGGCCCGACATTTTATTCATTATTCTGTTAATGTTCCTGAGGTCTCAGTCTATAGATNCCCAACACGTTCTACCCAACAAACTTGGTGTTCAATTCTATTAAATTTTATCGGCTCTACCCGCTTTTGTACAAAATTTTATTTATATCGGCCAAAATTGTGCAAAAATTTTAATTTCCGTACAAAAATCGGAAAATTGGCCTCGAAAACAGTTGGAGAGTTTTTAACTCTGATAATTTTTCTGGGGTCCAGTATTTGGTTTGGAGGGAAGGTCTTTTCCCATCAATTGTTCTATATCTCTTACCGTTTTGAATAGTATTCTATGATTTCTCATAAAAAAATCGGAAAATCTTCCGTACCTCACCCGGCTGCAGAGTTCTGAATTCTGATAATTTTATTGGGGCCTTGGTCTATGTTTTTCTGGAGGGGTTGTCTATCTCTTACCGTTTCTAATAGTATTCTATGATTTCCTATAAAAAATCGGCCGTACCTTGGCCGCTGGTAGAGTTCTGAATTCTGATAATTTCACTGGGGTCCCTGTCTTTATTTTGGGGCGGAGGTTCCATTCTCATCAATTGTTCAATACATCTTACCGTTTTAATAGTATTCTATGATTTCCCATACAAAAATCGAAAAATCGACCGTAACACAAAAACGGTTAAAATGTTTTAATTCTCTTATATTTTCTGTGGTGTCAGATCTCAGACTATGGTTTTGGGGTGTTCCATTTCCATCAATTTTTCTATATCTCTTACCGTTTTGGCTAAACAATGAGTATTGTCTAAATTTTATTCTGGCCGATCCCGGATTCGAACTTGCTAGTCACGAGTTTGCAATAAATGAAGGACAAAGATGTCAGCTAAAACTTTCTCACTTCGAGTTATGTTGTAGCGACAAAATTTGATATATTGGACTGATTTTTTTCAAAAATCGGAAAATCGGCCGTAATTTGAAAACGGCTCAACTTTATTGAACTCTGGTAATTTTCCTGGGGTCGTAGCCTATGGGTTTGGGGGTCCATTCCTATCAATTTTTCGCTATCTCCTACCCTTCTGGCCAAACAATTCCGGACAAACAAACATATATACATACCCATGCACCCTCGGGTATATGCAGAATATGAAGAAAAAAAATTTGGTAATAATCGGTTGAGTAGTTTTGGAAGAGTAACAAAAGTTTACAGTTTGTAGGGAGTATAAGGCTACGCTTTACTCCGCCCAATAAAGACATTGGTCCATGGAGGCGTAACTTCACTTGAGAAAAAATAAATGTAAAAGTCCTCTATTTTTTATCACATTTGGGTCATGCGCGGATATAGAGGAGGGCACAGAGGGCACGTGCCCCCCCCCCCAGTTTTTTAAGCGGACGGTATTTATCAAATTTCATTCAACCTAATCAAGTAAAAGAAATTTAAGAAAATCAAATNTTTGTAGGGAGTATAAGGCTACGCTTTACTCCGCCCAATAAAGACATTGGTCCATGGAGGCGTAACTTCACTTGAGAAAAAATAAATGTAAAAGTCCTCTATTTTTTATCACATTTGGGTCATGCGCGGATATAGAGGAGGGCACAGGGGGCACGTGCCCCCCCCAGTTTTTTTAAGCGGACGGTATTTATCAAATTTCATTCAACCTAATCAAATAAAAGAAATTTAAGAAAATCAAATTAATGGTGATCCGCTGTGTCTTTTATCATATTGAGAGGGGGGGGGGCACGGCCCCTAAATAATTCCCAATCCTGAGACTAAATAGAAATACGCAAATAAAAATCGTCAAAAATTCTATCATCCGGCATGGCACTTTTTTTCATCATCACCCTTATAAAATCGTTTATCATACGCGCATAAGTAAGCTCTACAGCTTTTAACAAATTAGGTATCGTACCTCGATAAACATTGCATTAAAAAGTACTGCCCAGGACTCGAACCCCGGCCTCTAGGTTACGAGTCCCTCCCCCTCCATATTTTCTATTGGGTATATTGTGCAACTGTGCCCCCCCCCCAAAACATATCCGATATATTGTGCGATTGTGCCCCCCCCCAAAAAACAAGGGAGCTATATCTACGTATGATTTGGGTGCGTCTTTTCCCTGGGACCCCGCCAGTGGGCCCAATAAGCTCCTTCAATTGACTGGTTTTTAAAAGAAAACTGTCCCGTGCATTCACATAAAATTCAAAACAAGTAATGTCTGGAGCCTAAAGGGATTATTCAACTCATTATAATAACTGTTTTCCAGCGTTTAGTCAGAGTGCCCCCCCCCCCCCCCCCCCCNGAGTGCCCCCCCCCCCAGGTCCCAGGATGAAGGGCCAAATCTCTAAAATCTAAACCACATAACCAATTTTGATGAAATTTAAATCTAGTAATCATAGCAATATTTTACATAAAGACATTGGTCAGTTGAGGCGTAGCTTCACCAGAGGCTCCATTAGGAGGCCCCAACATGGTCCCAAAATGAATAAATTTAAAAGTCCTCTAATTTTGATCAAATTTGGTATGCACAATTCACCTGAGTACTTTCTTGGATATTTTTTGGCATTTTGTCTGATTTTGATAAAATTTGGAATGCACAGTCACCCAGGTATTATGACCATTTTTGGTAATTTGAAGGAATTTTGGTTTGGGGGCCCCGGGAGGGGCCTGTTGATAATTAATTATATAAAAGGAAATAAAATATAATTAACTAGCTGAGTACCCGAACTTCGTTTCGAGAAGATGAGAGAAATATGATAATAAATCTGATTCCCACATGATTATTAATGTGGGAATCAGATTTATCACCGAGGTACAACCGTTTAAACGCGATCAGAGCATACACATGGATTACATATTACCTACACGTTTGTTAACGTAGGAAAAACATGGGGAGTAGTAACCCGTTGTTAAGCTGTGTAGAACGTGTTGGGAGTAGTATTGGGTTAGGTTCCAAAAAAAATAAAATGCGTGTTGAAGTCTGCTGAGTTTAGGCTGGTTCTGCGACCCAGCCTAAACTCAGCAGACTTAAACGCGTATTTTATTTTCTTTGGAAACTAAACCAATACTACTCCCAACATGTTCTACACAGCTTAACAACCCGTTACTACTCCCCATGTATGTAATATGTAATCTATGTGTATTATGTAATATGTATTCTNTAATGAAGATTCATATTTATTATCATTTTTTCTCTCATCTTTTCGAAACAAAGCTCGGGTACTCTGCTAGTCTATATATATATATATATATAAAAGGGAACTATGATGTATGTATGTATATTTGTTTGTCTGGAATTGTTAGGCCAGAAGGGTAGGAGATATCGAAAAATTGATGGAAAGAGACCCCCCCCCAAACCATAGGCTATGACCCCAGGAAAGTTACCAGAGTTCAATAAAGTTGAGCCACTTTCAAGTTACGGCCGATTTTTGAAAAAAATCTAAAAATTGGCCAATAGTCACGGTCCAATATCTCAAATTTTGTTGCGACAACATGTCAACTCAAAGCGAGAAAGTTTGAGGTGACTTTTTAGTCCTTAATTTAAGACATAGTTCGGAAAATGATGACTAGCCGAATCCGGAGTTGGGCAAAATAAAATTTCGAAAATACTAATTGTTTACCTAAAACGATATAAGATATCGATAAATTGAAGGACCCCACCAAAAACATAAACTGAGACCCTAGAAAAATAATCACAATTCAAACCCTTCCAACCATTTTCCAGTTACAGCCGATTTTACGATTTTTGTATGAGTACCACTAATTCTTCAACCAAAACGGTTAGATAAACTGAGAAATAGATGGGAACAGAAGGAAAAAAAACAAATTTGTAGGCTGAGACCCCAGAAATATTATTAAAATTCAAAACTGTTCAACCGTTTTCGGCCGATTTTTGGGGTATCACTAAATTTTTCGCCAAAGACAGTAAGATACACCAAAATGTAGATGGAATAGAACCCCTTCCCCCCAAAAAACTATACACTAAATCCCCAGAAATATTATTGGAATAAAAAAATGTCGATCCGTTTACGGCCGATTTGTGATTTTTGTATGAAATTTGGAAAATATTAAATCATATAATAATATTAGAACGGGGGCGGCCATGATTCTAATGCGTCAATCGAAATGGGCGCAGAACTCTGGACATCAGATAAATTATCAGAACTAAAAAATGTTAAATCGTTTTCAAGATAAACCTAATTTTTCGGTTAAATTCTTCAAATTTTAACCTTGGCGGGGCACAACTGCTAGTCTATATAAAAGGAAATATGTTGTATGTGTGTGTGTACGAGTATGTTTGTTTGTCCGGGTTGTTTGGCCAAAAAGGAAGGAGATATCGAAAATTTGATGGGAATGGTCCCTCAAAATCATAGCCTACGAAGCCAGGAAAATTAGCAGAGTTCAATAAAGTTGAAACGTTTTCAAGTTACGGCCGATTTTTTGAAAAAAAGTCAGAAAATTAGCCAATAGTCACGGTCCAATATATCAAATTTTGTTGCGACAACATATCAACTCAAAACGAGAAAGTTTTAGGTGACCTTTTAGTCCTTAATTTAAGACATAGTTTGCAAAATTATGAGTAGCCGTTTCAGAGTTACAAGTTCGAATCCGGGATTGGGCAAAATAAAATTTCGAAAATCCTAATTATTTACCCAAAACGATTTGAGATATCGAGAAATTGATAGGAGTGGACCCCACCAAAACCATGGGCTGAGACCCTAGAGCAATAATCACAATACAAACCCGTCCAATTATTTTCCAGTTACGGCCGATTTTTCTATGAGTATCACTAATTTTTTAACCAAAACGGTAAGAGATATTAACAAATTATTGGGCATAGACCCCTTTAAAAAATATAGACTGAGACCCCAGAAATATTAACAGAATCAAAGAAAATGTCTAGCCGTTTACGGTCAATTCTAATTTTTTTATGGAACTTTGCTAATTATTTAGCTAAAACACTAAGAGATAAATTACTGGGAATGACCCTCTCCTCAAACACCATTGGCTAAGACTCCGGAATTAACAGAATTCAAAACCGTCCACCGTTTTTGAATTACAGCTGATTTTCTATTTTTTTTTATTTTTTTTTATTTTTTATGGGTATCACTGTTTAGCCAAAACGGTAAGAGATATCGAAAAATGAATGGACATAGACCCTTATCTATAGACTGGAATATTAACAGAATAATAAAAAAAATGTTGGGCCACGAACGGCAAACTAAGCTTCGTGGAAATCGAATATACTGTTGGCGGTTTTATGCCGCTTTTTAGCGGTTTTCGCATATCCTGCTTAAAATTAGAACAGTAATAGCTAGAACTTGGTGCATATTCATATCAATTTCATACAAGAAATTGAAGAATTCAACTTGGGTTGAAGTGTAATATATTGTTGGCCGCTAATTAGCGGTTGAAGGTCGCTTTTTGGCGGTTCTGCTTAAAACCAGAATGGTATATAAATTTGGTATATTGAGTCACCCGATAATTATATTGGATAATTTTTTGGCATGTTGTAAAAATTTTGTTTTTGGGGTCCTGGCAAGGTCCCAAATATGAAAAAACATAAAATTTGTCCGATTTCGATAAAATTTTGTGTGCACAGTCACACACTTATTAAATTGAATTTTTTTGGTATTTTGTAGAAATTTTGGCTCCTGAAATTTGCCGCCCCGAAAATCTGCCACTCTAGGATTCAGCCTACTTAGCCACTGCTTTGTATAATTCAAAGAATAAAAAAACGCTGCTAAAGTGACACATGGGATAATTTTTTAATATAATACTATCGCTAAAGAGCAACGTCGACAGCTGAAGGCTGCTAAATCTTTTTAAAATAATACTATCCCTAAATAGCAAAGTCCACAGCCGAAATTTGCAAAATCTTTCAAAATAATACTGTCACTAAAGAGCTGTCCACAGCCGAATGCTGCTAAATCTTTCAATATAATATCATCACTAAAGACCAAGGTCCACATGAGAAGGCTGTAAAATATTTCAAAATAATACTATCACTAACAAGCAAAGTCCACAGCCGAAGGCTGGTAAATCTTTTTAAAATAATACTATCACTAATAAGTAACGCCAGCAGCCGTAGGCTGCCAAATCTTTTTGAACTAATGCTATCACTAAAGAACATTGTTCACAGCCGAAGTCTGCCAAATCTTTTTTAAATGAAGGTCAACGGCAGCAGAAAAAATATAATAATAATAGACTTCAAACTTTAGAAGAGCAACATCTACATTCGATGTTAGCCTGAATGATTAGGGAAGAGAAAGTTTAGTACAGTTATGAATGATTAGGGAAGAGAAAGTTTAGTTCGATGTTAGCCTGAATGATTAGGGAAGAGAAAGTTTAGTTAGAATGATTAGGGAAGAGAAAGTTTAGTACAGTTTTCCGTACCATTTATTTTAAGCCGTGTCCCGCTCACAAGAATGCCGAGGATAGGTTACAATTAATCAATTTTAAATGATCCAGAGAATATTTTTAAGCAAACCACAGGTTTATAGCTTCAATAGTAGTTTCGATATAAACGTCTTTTTGATAGCCNCCCCCCCCCCCCCCTAAAACTTTGAAATTTTCTATTTCAAGGTACGTCGACTCGTCACTGTCGGCCAGACATATATCAAATTTTGAAGGAGTTCTTTTTTTTTCTTTGTTTTTGGTGGCTCAAAGGTTCATTATTGAATATAATAAACGAAACCAAAAAAATACCTTTATTTCTCAATATTTGATAATTTACGTTTCAAGATAAAAGAATCTTTCGTCCACTATTCCCCGTGAACGGCAATTTTGTTGATAATATTTTTTTAGACCGATTTTTTGGAAATTTGGTATGAATGTCCCATCTGGATTCTAAAATAGAGTTCCATACTAAATTTTCATTTTTTATTCTTTCTGTTTCAGATTTGGTTCCATCACGCAACAGTCGCCGGGATCTTCAACTCACATCGTTGGCCATAGATTAAGTTAGATTAAGTTTGGTACCAACTTCCGTAGACCCGGTGTTCACTCAGAAAGTCACAATACGATAAAATTTTCATTTTTAGATTAGGCCAGTTTAGGTTAGTGTAGGACAGAGTAGGTTAGATTATTTTGTCTGATTGTGGCTTTCTGCAGTTAGCTGGTTCTTAGCTTGAAGTGGTAGCTCGCTGATAAGGGTTCTTAAAACTCTTCNTTTTTTTTTTTTTTTTTTTTTTTTTTTTTTTTTTTTTTTCGTGTTAGTTTTAAGTTAGATTAAGTTTACTACCTACTTCCTAGACCTAGTGTTCACTCAGGAAGTCGCAATAGGATAAGATTAATTTTGTCTGTTTGTGGCTTTCTGCAGTTAGCTGGGTGTTAGCTTGAAGTGGTAGCTCACTGATGAGGGTTCTCTTTTCGGTTTTTTTTCTTGCTAGTTTTAAGTTGTGGGGTTTCGGAAAAGGTGCGGTGACTGCTGAAGAGTCAGAATCTATCGCAGGATTGTTTCTCTTTGGTATAAACCAATCCTGTTCCCCTTGGTGGGTTTTTGTTTCTTCTGTTGCAGGTTTAGGTTCATCATGAAGCAATGCTCAGGATTTTCAAGACGCGATGGCCATAGGTTAAGTTAGATTAAGTTTACTACCTACTTCTCTTGACCTAGTGTTCACTCAGGAAGTCGCAATATGATAAGATTAAATTTGTCTGATTGTGGCTTTCTGCAGTTAGCTGGGTGTTAGCTTGAAGTGGTAGCTCACTGATGAGGGTTCTTCAAACTATTGTCGATTTTTTTCTTGCTAGTTTTAAGTGGTGGGGTTTCGGAAAAGGTGCGGTGACTGCTGAAGAGTCAAAATCTGTCGCAGGATTGTTTCTCTTTGGTATAAACCAATCCTGTTCCCCTTGGTGGGTTTTTGTTTCTTCTGTTGCAGGTTTAGGTTCATCATGAAGCAGTGTTCTGGATTTTCAAGACGCGATGGCCATACGTTAAGTTAGATTAAGTTTACTACCTACTTCTCTAGACCTAGTGTTCACTCAGGAAGTCACAATACGATAAGATTAATTTTGTCTGATTGTGGCTTTCTGCAGTTAGCTGGGTGTTAGCTTGAAGTGGTAGCTCACTGATGAGGGTTCTTAAAACTCTTCTCAGTTTTTTTTTTTTTCTTGTTAGTTTTAAGTTAGATTAAGTTTACTACCTACTTCCTAGACCTAGTGTTCACTCAGGAAGTCGCAATATGATAAGATTAAATTTATCTGATTGCGGCTTTCTGCAGTTAGCTGAGTCTTAGCTTGAAGTGGTAGCTCACTGATGAGAGTTCTTAAAACTCTTCTCGGTTTTACTAACAAAATTAACAAATAAACGAATTAACAAAATTAACAAAAATAACAAATAAATTAACAAATTAAAATAAACAAATTAACCAATAAACAAATTAACACAATTAACAAAAATAACAAATTAACAAAATTAACAAAAATAATAAAATAAACAAATTAACAAAAATAACAAATAAACAAAATAATAAAATATTAACAAAATTANTACAAAATTAACAAAATTTACAAAATTAACAAACACTGAGGAAGGTTCGTAAAACTTTTCTCTTTTTTTTCCAACACATCAGATATGAGTATACTCTTACTTCTATCACTGGACTTATGAGTAAAACTTTTNACAAATAAACAAAATAATAAAATATTAACAAAATTAACAAATAAGCAAATTAACAAAAATAACAACTAAACAAAATAATAAAATATTAACAAAATATACAAAAATAATAAAATAAAATAATTACAAATTAACAAAAATAACAAAATAAACAAAATTAACAAAAATAGTAAAATAAAAAATTACAAATTAACAAAATTAACAAATAAATAAATTAACAAAAATAACAAATACACAAAATAATAAAATATTAACAAAATAACAAAATTAATAACTAAACAAAATAATAAAATATTAACACAATAAACAAAATTAACAAAAATAATAAAATTAACGAATATAACAAATTAAGAAATAAACAAAATTACAAATAAACAAAGTAACAAAATAATAAAATATTAACAAAAATAACAAATTAAAAAATAAACAAATTAACAAAATACAAATTAAAAAATAAACAAATTAACAAAAATAACAAATTAACAAAAGAACAAACTAAAAAAATAATAAAATATTAACAAAAATAATAAAATAACAAAATTACGAATTAACAAATAAACAAAAATAACAAAAGAACGAATTAACAAAAATAACAATTTAACAAAATAACAAAATTGACATAATAGACAAAATTGACAGAATTGACAAAATTGACATAATTGACAAAATTGACATAATTGACATAATTGACAAAAATTGACAAAATTGACATAATTGACATAATTGACAAAATTGACAAAATTGACAAAATTGACAAAATTGACAAAATTGACAAAATTAACAAAATTAACAAAATTGACAAAATTGACAAAATTGACAAAATTAACCAAATTAACCAAATTAACAAAATTGACAAAATTGACAAAATTAACAAAATTGACAAAATTAACAAAATTAATCAAATTTAAAAAATTAACAAACACTGAGGAAGGTTTTTAAAACTTTTCTCAGTTTTTTTTCCAACACATCAGATATGAGTATACTCTTACTTCTATCACTGGACGTATGAGTAAAGCTTTTCTGTTGTTTTGGGGTGAAGATTGAGCTGGATGCATGAGCTGAGTCTTCATCGGGTCCCGATTAGCGGCCACCTCCTCGTGGTGGGACCTGGGTCACGCTAAGAGCCGCTACAATGGAAATTTCAGTTTAAAATAAATAGAGGATAAAAAGCAATTTTGCTATTTTGAACTGATTTAGATCTTAGCTGCCAACGATCATACCACGTTGAATACACCAGTTCCCGTCAGATCACTGAAGTTAAGCTCCGTCCGGGCGTAGTCAGTACTTGGATGGGTGACCGCTTGGGAACACCACGTATCGCTGGCTTTTTCCGGCCCAACCCAGGCTGGGTGAGGTCAATGTGGGTAGCTGGTTTGCAAGTTTCCAGTGAATGGAGGGTAAACCCCCCGTCTTGAATGACCAATAGATGTTAAAGAGACGTTAAGCCAAATTAAAAAAAAAAAAAAAAAAGATCTTGGTTTTTACAGAAGATTTTGTAGAAGTCATAATATCTTTTGTATTTCATCAGAGTTTTCTCTAAAGGTAGAGCACATTAAGTTTTATCACAACATTCACATTATTCACAAATAAAAATCATATTGATTGAACATTATAGAGGGAAACAATATGTATTAAAATAAAAAACAATTATGACTAAGTAACGTCACAATTATTTTAATGTCAAACGGTAATTTATTTAATTTAAACTTTCTTGAGAATTTAGTTAGCAAGAATAGCAACTTGTAAATATAAGCCGCAAATGGGAAAAATACCGCGTGTCTGAAAATCCCTCATTTCTTGTCCAGGATTCTCTGTGATATGCCGCAATCAAGATTAGAGTGCGGCATATGACAGAGAATCCTGGATAGGAAAAATCTATTTTTCCCAAATGCCGCCACTTTTAATCCCATGATATCCTTAAAAAAAATTTCCCCTTTTTAATCACTTTCAAGATGTGTCGTGCTCAAGTAAGATTGCTCATCAAGGCATGGCCTTAAAAACGTTTCCTAAACTCTCTAGAGGGGTTAAAATATGTCAATAAAGGTAACAAGTAAAACTAAAAAATTAAAAACAAAAGAGGCGGTCGGAAAGATATTTCAAATTTTGCAAGCCGCAAATGGGGAAAAATCCCGAGTGTCCGAAAATACCTCGTTTCTTCTCCAGTATTCTCTGTCAGGTGCCGCTTTCCAATTCCAAGAATTAAAAGGGTCCTCGAACAAGGGAAAAATCCCACTTTCGAAATATTTTTCCCGTTTGGGGAAGAAAAAAAATTTGCTCAAGCAATAAAGGCATGGCCGTAAAAACGTTTCCTAACCTGTCGAGGAGGGTTGAAATATGTCACTAAAGCTAACAAGTAAACATAAAAAGTTAAAAACAAAACAAAAGAGAAGTTGAAAAAATAAAAATATGGTTGGTGGGATTTTTCCCGCGATGTGTTACGCCGCACGCGACAAAAATCCCATAACTGTGGACCCTACGGTTCTCCCCGGAGTCATACCCGAATTAAAATACCCTTGGAGTAAAGAATATAATGGAGAAATAATTCTGTAAACTTTTCCGCCATTTTCCAAAATTTTGAATTTTCTTTGCTTATCAGCTTATTACTTTATCAGAATGATGATTAATAATAATCAAAAAGTCAAAAATGTTATTTGGGTTGATGTCTTATCTTTTGATTGAACCAAAACACGCTTTGCCCCAGTTTCAGGCCGATCTCTGACATCAAGCAACGTTGGTTGAGGTCTGGGGAACAAACAGGTATACTGTTATTTTTTTCTGAGCAACTAACCTAACTTAAAATATGATTAATTGAAAGTAGAAGGTTAATTTTCTCGATTAAATGGTGAAAAATACGAGAAAACTCACTTTTAAATGTTTAATTCACAATTTTATTGCTTGAAAATCGACGAAACTTTGGATAAAGCGCAAGAGTTTTTAGGGAGCGACTTTATGAGAAGAACAAGTTTAATCGAGGCATGGCCGATCAAAACGTTTCCTAACCTCTCGGGGGGGGGGGGACGTTCATCTAAACGCTTATATTGATAAAATAAACAAACTTGCACTGGACTTTTTTCATATTGGTACAACTATGTCTGCTTCAGTTCAATATATTCAAATAGTTCAATAAATACGGAAGAAAAAGTTTTTTTTTAAAATAAATTAAAATTAAAGTGAATTAATTAATTTTCCACCCCTAAAACGTTTAAAAAGCCTTTTTAAATTATATTAAACCACATTTTAAGTTTGTAACTTGCTCCAAAAAAAAAAACAGTATCTGTCTGGTACCGAGGTCTGTTGTCGTGTGGTCTCGTCTATTTCCATTCTAAAATATTTACAATATTTTAGAATGGAAATAGTTAAATTTGTATTATTCAGCCTTTCATCAGTTACAATACCATTAACTCTCTAAAGCATTTGAGCCTGCCACACACATTCAGGCAGCCTGATGGGTTTAATGCTTGTGATATTTTTCAATAACAATAAATACAAACCTGTATCAGGTAACTACTTGCTATAGGTGCTAAGTGTTTAATATGATAGAGGTACTTTTTTGCACAGTGACTGAAATAGGTATAGATACAGTGGTAATAATGCACTTTGTAGTTCTCAATGTTCCAGTAGAATACTTGTGTACGTAGATAAATAATTTGGGGTAATTTTTTTATTGAAACTCCAGCCCCGCAAACTCGCCTCACTATGCTCAGGGGCCCGGCTGACCTAGCTATCCTGCCCTTTTGTTGCCTGTTACCCAGGTTCAAGCAAAGTCAAACCTAACGTTAAGGCAGCCTAACGACATTGCTTAACAGTGATTAGACAGGAAATGGTATACTCAACGTTGGTTTGACTGAAGGATCTTGATCTAAGAGTGAGATCTTGTAGCAAGCTACAAGTCTAAGGACTCTATGGACAACTTAAACATTAATAGTGAAACTTTGTCTGCTAAATGAGTTTTCAAAAACGGTACCAAACAACTTTTTTTAGTTAATAGGAGACATTTTGTGGATAAGATGGGATACTTATACATGAAATGTAACACCTGGTTTTCCATATCGATTTGTGCATCCAAAGTCTACACAGACCACCATGGCTGATCTTGAATTAACGCTTGGAACTTCAGGAATTATTAAATGCCAAATCAAATAATTAAAACAGAAAAGTATATTTTAACTAAAAAAATTGAGAAACAACCTTTGACCAATCCAAGATGGCCGCCAAGCGTTTGTTTTCTAAACAGGTTTTGAACTTTTCCCCACCTCCATTTCCCTTCTTTTCTCGAGTGCGGCATATGACAGAGAATCCTGGACAGAAAAAAATCCCCTTTTCCCTCATTTCACCACTTTTAATCCCTTGATATCCTTAATATTTTTCCCCTTTTTAATCACTTTCAAAAAGTGTCGTGCTCAAGCATTATTGCTCATTAAGGCATGGCCGCAAAAACGTTTACCAAAGTGTTGGAGGGTTAAAATATGTCAATAAAGTTAACAAGTGAATATAAAAAGTTAAAAACAAAAGAGGCGGCCGGAGATACATTTTTTCGAAATTGTTCAAAAATCCCTAGTTTCTTATCCAGGATTCTCTGTCAGGTGCCGCTTTCTATTTCTCCAAGGTTTTCATTATCAATGGTCAATGGCATGAAAGATTCCTCCAATCTGAGGAATCTTTCATTTTTCGATCGTTTACTTGAATGTTTCAATAACAATTTAATCATGTTGATTTTTTTTAAAACAAAATAAAATTTAAATGGGACGGTAGAACCTACCGTACTATTTAATCTATTTTTTAAAGGTCTCTCTAGCATCTATTTTCATTTGAGACGGGGGGTATTACCGTCGTGAGGGTGGAGTCTTCCAAACCAGCTACCCATATTAATCTCACTCATATTGGGTAGAGGAAACAGCCAGTATCTCGACAGCACGAACTTACGGTTATACCTATTACTTTTATATCATGGTCACCAGTAATTACAATTTATTTGGTGGTTACCTACACAAAAATACAAGTAAAACTTTTTTGGACGTTGCTTAACTTTAATGATGTTACGGGAACTGGGTATTTAACGTGCCTGGTTGAATTAATGGCGTTTGAAATTGCAGGAAAATACTGAATTAATGGTCTGGATTTGAAAAGAAGGGTGCCAAAAAACAACACAAAGTTATTACCTTCATTGTCATCTTCTAGGCCTTACTAACAACACACAAGGGGTATAAAAGGGATGGGTAAGTGGCTGGCAATAGCTTAGCTGCTTAACTATAATTTCAGTAGGAACGCAATGGGTCAAAGATAGAGGCCAGAGCTTTCAAGATCGCCTGTTTTAAAAGTTAACGACTATTTGCGCAAGGCACAAAACACCATAATAATCCGAGGGGTTTAATGGCAAGGATTCAAGAGATTAAAAAGAGGGTCAAATTGTACAAGCGCAGGACTCAATACCAATAAAATTAAATCTGGGTAAAATAATAATATTTTCATAGTTCCTTTTTTGTTTTGAAAAGCACGAATAATTTAGTCAAAAAGATAAATTAAAAGTAAATTACGAAAACCAAAATAAATAATTTTTTTTTAAAAAAGAGAATCGTAAAATAGGTAGGTAGGTAATAAATATTAAATTTAAATTAAATAAAAGTTGACAAATGATTAACATTCAAGGATTAAAAATACAGCCTTTGCAAAACTGGCAACAGTGTTTAATTTTTGTTTACAAATTTTGTGATTGTGTGTGTGCTGATAAATTTTGTTTGGTTTGCATTTTGCCAGCTATTTCCTTTTCCCAATCTCTTACTGCTAATTTTGTTTTCCTGATCTAATATTAATATTACTGTCTTAACAATAATTTAAGAGTATTTATTTCCATTTCATAACTCTAAAATGAGTGATGCTCAGTTATTAAACAAAGTGGAAGATCTAAAAATTCAGTCTGAACAGGTGAGATGCAAATTTCATATTCGGTGTCAAGTTTGTTATCAATTCTCATGATAAATCCACGTGTAATTATAAACTTCCACTTTTGTCGTAGTTCTAAATAGAATTTGTATTGATAATAATTATATTATGAGTCCAAATGATTATTTTCCACTTCCGTTTCATCTCACTTTTATCTTGATCCATAAATCGTCCTGTGAGTGCTCCAGAAAAAGTCGACTTTGAGGTTAGGTTGAAATTAAATTATAATGAAAAAATAATGACTAATTACAGTGATTACATTATTGCATCATTTATATTGTTACTGGAAATAGGTATATAATGTCTTCAATAAAATCGGTTAAGGAATAATGCAACCGAAAAAACAAAAACGGATAAATATTTTTATACCTATTTCCGGGCAACTCTGATAAAGGGTATTTGTTCAGTAAGTTATGTCCTGTAAAGTCATATTATAAATTAATTTAAACGAAAAATGTTAAACTTGTTGCAGAGATATGCTTTTCAGCTCCCCAGCATAAAAAACGTTTTATTTTCTCTTAAATGATGTTTTGAGTAGCTAGAGATGGAAATGATACTGCAAGCAGCCTCATACGTATCTTATTGAATAACACTCATCTTCGCATATATGTATGTGTTGCACACTAAAACATTTTTTAAGGACAAACTATTTTTCCCAAGATCATGAGCGGATATAGCCCTCTTGGTTTGGTGGGCACAATCGCACAATATACCTAATAGAAAATTTGGAGGGGGAGGGACTCGTAACCCAGAGACCGGGGTTTGAGTCCTGGGCAGTACTTTTTAATGCAATCGAGGTACGATTCCTAATTTGTTAAAAGGTGTAGCTTACCACAAATGCCTTTCATGGCTGCAACATGCATTCTAGGGAATATAAAAGCACCTAATAATTGAACGTTGACCTTGGGATTTTTCGATTGCAGTTTCTCTCTCTCAATAACGGGTCTGACACCGGGGGATATGTTGAGGCAATCCAAAATAAAAATTTAACCATTTTAACCCAATTAGAGAGGTTAGGAAAGAATTTTACAGCCATGTCTCTATTGCGTATGTACAACCGTACAACATGGATCCATGAGAGCCAATGAAAAAACTAGTTTAATTAAAAAAAAAATTTAAAAAGTTGCCTCAACTCATCTCCCCGTTGTAGTACCCGGAAAAAAGTGCCATGACGGATGATAGAAATTTTGGCGATTTTTTAAATACGTATTTCTATTAAGTCTCAGGATTGAGAATTATTGAGGGGCCCGTGCCCCCTTCCACTCAATGGGCTAAAAGACATAGCGGATCACCATTCATTTGATTTTGTTTTAAATTTTTTTACGTGATCAGGTATAATGAAATTTGAGAAATACCGTCTGCTTAAAAAAAACTGGGGGGGCACGTGCCCCCTGTGCCCCACCCTATATCCGCGCATGCCTGGGATAAACGTATTGCAAGAAAAGTAAAACATTTTATGAGAGTGCGCAGATTAAGCAATTTGCAGACTCCCATAAATATTTTTGTTCCTTGCATTTATACTAAGATATGTGCTATGCTAGACTTTTTTATAATCGTTCTTAAATTTTAATGGTGTTTAAGCCATGTTACCGTGAGGATGGCAAGTTATGGTCCTGTGTTTTAAATGCAGACGTCATGAGAGAACTACTGCTTGTGTTTATACATTTAAATGAGTAAACTTTTAGACGAAAGGGTCACTTGCTATGACAAATTTGGGACAGTGGAATGTCACACCCTTCTTAGTATCATGGGTTTAAAATATGTCGATATTTTGATGCTGAGTCGAATAGACGCTGGACCCTTTTTAGACATTAGCCATGAATAAATTATGTCTGTTTCATGTTTGTAGAGATCAATTTCGAGACCTTTTATTTGATAGTCCTAAATATATGTCCTAAATTAATACCCACTCATCATCATCATTCTCTAAAGGCTACGCCTTGTTGAGATCGCCATAGTTGTCTATCGGATGCTTTCCTCTTTAACTCTCCATAAGATTGGCAGTTCATTATTTTACAGATATCTTTGAAAAAAGATTGTCTAGTACGTCCTCTTGGTCTTTTGCCCATCACTTTTCCTTCAAAGATATTGGTAAGGATAATACCCACCCATAAAATATAAAAATGTATACTCGTACAAACTTCCTATTATACATATTTCTCTATTTTTTTGTGTTTTATTTTGTTTTTAGGGTCTTTAAAAATATACACACAAACAAAAAATATTCACTTAATCAAAACACCTTTTCAATAAATATTTTATCTTACCTATTAAAATCAAAACAAAGCGATAAACTTTGAATGGAAAACATAAATTTTGAAGCTTTAAATAATCATTTTAAAAATTACAGTTATATTTGTGATTACGTTCCAACACAAGCAGACAATATTGTGTACGAACATCTAATGTCAAATATTCATTTAACTTTAATTAATAATTACCAATATTTATTAAGGTGGTTCAAACACATTCAAACTTTTGATGTTAATCAACGGCAATGTTTGAAACAAATTACAAATAATTCATCACCTTCGTTTAGTGTATTTAATAATATATTACTTCGACATATAACAACGTCGAGTAAGTTAGAGGTGAGCGTTTACCTTAGTATTTTTTAATTTTATGTTACCCAATAGTATGTTTAATCATTCTTAAGGTATAGATGATAAGAGTTCATGTTGCAACTAATTTTTTCTGGTATGTTACAATTTTCGAGGGTATAATAGTATTGCGAGGTATTTTTTATAATCATTTTCTGAGTTTACAAGTCCGTGAAATACGATGCATGATGAGAAAAATTAGAGTTTTCAAATTAAAATTTTAGTAAAATATATTCCATGATATTTATTAATGGTATTGCTTTTTAATGAAAGGGAGTAGAAAAGAATAAAGTATGATATCTGGATGATGTTTAGTGGACCAGGAGTTCAAGAGGTATTTTTTATTGTCAAAAAAAGCAGAGCAAACTAGATTGTTTCAGAGCAGACCAGGTAAACTAATCAAATGATCGCCCGACTGGGTTTGTTTTGTTGCGCTTCGTTTATTTGGTTTCTCTTTGTGTGTGAGTCTAATCATGGCTTACTTCGACTGATGTGCTAGTTCTTCAGCATTACTTAGGATACACCACGTGGAGATTAGGTTCCATACTAAAGTTTTAGTATGGAACCCTATATATTCGGCACACAATTAGATCCCCAAATAGCACTTTCATACCAAATTTTATCAAAATCGGCCAACACTAAGTGACAAAAGTGTCCATCACGGCGGACAAATGTCTTTTTTCATTCGATTTTTAGATTCTACGAAATTCAAGATATGGCGAATTGCAAAAAGTGTATTCAGTAAAATGCGAAGATGAGATTTTGCAATCACTTCTTAAAGCATATTAAACGCACGTCATTCAGTCGTCAAGTAGCTTCTAGTTATTCTTTTTTAATCTTTTTTGATTGTAAATGTCCTTTTCGTGGTATTAAAAAGCTATTGATGTTGCTTTTTGACCGAATATTTTTTAAATACAAGATTTTTCTTTAAACCGGTTTGATGGTATGGACATTCTTTCCGTTCAAGATATTTTTTTCGATTTTTAGTAGTAGGTACTTCCTTCCAACCCTGGTGAGCAATGGGAGCGGACATCTGACCGTTCTAGCTAACTGGTTTTCTCAAAATGTAAACGTTGTAAAAATAAAGGTGTACTTTCAAACTGGAGGGGGAAGTAATGAGATAAATCTGGTTCAAATGATTGCCACTTGCTATTAAAGGCCATGTCATTTCACGTAACCACAATGTATGAGATCCGACATGACATTGTTTCATTTATTGAATATCAGCTATCAGCCGTGCTTTATGATTAGTTGCATTATTATTATTATTAGGGCCAATTATATANATATATATATATATATAATGATAAGCAAAGTTCCAGTTTAACATTGTTTCATTATCTTTTAAAAGAGACGAGTACATTTGTAATAATTGAGGGGAAAACATGAATCAGCTTATTATGGAGAGGCAATCAATGCAGTTTTTTTTATCAAATGGGTAAATTATACCTTTCGAATTGTACTTTTTAGTTTAATATTAAATCCGCTTAATATTAAACTACACAAATTAAATTCTGTTCGCTGTCATTTGTAAGGTAAATCACTTTTATTTGATCATTTTCGAATGTACTCCTTTGTGTTGAGCCAGAGTTTGTTTTGTATTAAATGCTATAATTTCTTGTTTATTTTGGATTTAGCACAAACTCGTTTGAGTTAGTACAACTTTGTGGTGTGTCTTTTTTAAGCATGTCTTTTTAATTCTTGTTCCGTTGTTTCAAAAAAAAGGAAACATTTTTTAATAAAGAAATAAGGGAAAGAACGATTCTTTAGTGGTACTATTGTCAAAATTGGAACTATTTTGGAAAGTCAGCTATTTTCTTCTATCATAGTTATAACTTGCTTACTTTTCATGAGGAAAAGTAAATCATAGTTGAAATTGTAAGAAGTTACTTGGGAGTGACATCATCACGAGCCGAGTTCACCTGAGCCGATGGTGTAAAATAGCAAAGAAAGCAACTCTGTAATATCATTATGTGTGTAACTCATATTCTTGTGTTACTGACGTAATTATATTACATTGATTGCCGAGTTCCGGAGGACCCATGTTAATTATCAGCCTCCAAGAACAGATGTATGATGACAATTAAAATGTTCAGCAGTATACTACAACTTGTCTGAAGTTGCTGTCTGGCTACCATCGGACACAATGATGCCACTATTGAATTAATAGTTATTATTTACATTTCAGTTCTAAATCATATGTTTATGGTGTTTCACTGAAATTATACACTATTTCAAAATTTTCGAATATAACACGATAAGAAGCAAAAGAAATTCTTGTTTTTGCTTTTTAAAAAAACAAGCTGAAAACACGACCCAACTCTGAATTCCGCCATTTTATTTTGTCAATTTAAACGGTCATCCTTTGCAAGTGATTGCGCGCGATTACATGCTCATGAAATAGCATAAGGCATCTTATGCACGCACAACTTCAGTTTGTAAACACGCGTCATCACTTGAAAATAATGGCCACCCTTAGGCTAGGTTCACATGACCGCGCAGTATCATATGAACAAATTGATACAAGTTTGTAGAACTAGTATCGCCCGGTACCGCGCGGTAATGTGAACATAGCCTTATTGTAAAATGGCCCAGGTGTCTAGATATCAACCTAGACACCTGAGCCCATTTCAAAATAATAATAATGTAAATTATGGCTCTATATTTCAGGCTCCACCTACTAAAATGAAGCAAAAGCAAACCAAAGAAAAGAAAAATGTCAATGGAGATTCTAATAAACTATCAGAATTGAAACCCTGGCCGTCGTACATTCAAGTGAGTATGTTTTGTTTGGTATCGGGGTACAACGAACGGTTCGGACTCAGGGGAAGAATATTTTTTCCCCAAAAAAATATTCTCACATTTGGAAGGAAATTTTAGGCAAAGTTGAATTAGTGACCATGCAATCGAGTCATGGCCGTATAAACATTTCCTAACCTCTCTGGTTAGAGGGAAATACTTAGTGCAAACGTAAGGAAAAGTTTCTAAAAATGACATATTCTACCCGAAACAGAGAGGTTAGGAAACGCTTTTACGGCCATGCTTCTGTGCTGTACATATGTACGAGCTTCAAATATGGAAATGGATTTTCCCTCCACGTTCGGAAAAAATAGTGGAAGCGAAAAAAAGTGATTTGGGGGAAAATTGTTTCTCCCCCGAGTCACAAACCCTCGAACGAACAGGGAAAACAACCTCTCTTTATTCTCAGGTCCGGTCCTACCTCAGATAGTGTTGAAACCTTTCTTCACCCTTGTCCAAACAGTTCTAGGATGAGGCAGTGTATTTGTAACCAGGAGGCTGTTGGTTCAAAACTCCATCCCCGCCTCTTCGAAATCCTGGTCACAATAGATATAAATCAATGATATCACTTGTAAAAAAAGAATCAAGCCAACATAAGCGACACGTTAAATAAATCAGGTCCCCTAAGATTAGAGAAGTTAAGCAACGTTCAGCGAGGTTTTACTGAATATCGATGTAATTTTGTCAATTGCTGTTACAATTTCAGCAACAACTAAAGTGTTTGTGCTTTTCATTTCCCCCAACAGGAGCGTATACTATTGTGGGATAAATTGAAAGAAAAATATAACGAAGAACTTGCCGCCAAAGTACCTCAACTTATTCACATCACACTGCCCGATGGTAAAGTTGTTGACGCTCAGTCATGGCGATCCACTCCTTATGATATTGCTTTAGGAATTAGTAAAGGTTTAGCCGACAATACCATAATAGCAAAGGTAAGATGGGCTCATGCATCTCTTTCTTTATTATTTTATATAATCAACATGGAATCCATCACGACAAAAAAATAGCTTCAAAATTTTAAATTGTAATTTGCTTCTGGTATCATTTGCCAAAGAAGCTATTCCGAACTTTTTAATTTCCTTATCCTAAAAAAGGAAATTATTTTTAGCGACTTCACTAATCCCGGCTAAAAAGAGAAGAGTAAAAGCTAGAGGTTTAAATTTTGGTAGGTATAATTGAAGTAGTTTTATACATAAAATACGCCACAAAACTTTTTATTGAAAATCTACCGTTGACGCTTTTCACGAATCCTTCCTGAAAAGAGAACGTTAAGAGCTTAAAATTTGGTGCCCGTTTTCACAATTTTTTAAACACTTAGATTTTTCCATTTTCCCCCAAATTTTTATGACCCCCCTATAGTATTCCTATGACATCCAAGACTATGTTCTGGAAGGTTTATTTCCAAGATGTCCTCGTCTGAACGTCCTTTTCAGGATTAGCATGATATTTGAGGAGAAAAAAAATCCTTATCATACACCTCATCCAAGTGTAAATTTCATACAGTAAAAAAAAAGTTATCCGCCCTTTTTTCATTTTGAAATGCAAATTTTACGAACATCAAGATATTGTAGGTGGTACAAATTTAATTTTAGAATCTCCTTTACAAATAGTTCCCAAAAATCAGGAAAAAAATGGTCATTTCGCCTTCCCTTTTAATCCATACAATATGTGATTTCGAGGAACTTTTTTCTGTGAACTAATTGAACCTATCTTTTCATTGTAGGTCAACGGCGAACTTTGGGATCTTGATCGACCGTTAGAATTCAACTGTAAATTAGAACTACTCAATAAATTTGAAAACGAAGAAGCGAGCGCCGTATTTTGGCATTCGACTGCTCATATATTAGGAGAAGCCATGGAGAGAGTTTACGGAGGATGTTTGTGTTACGGACCTCCAATTGAAAATGGCTTTTATTATGATATGTTTTTAGAAGAACAAGAACGTATGGTAAGTTTTTACTGACTCGTCCGGCGATAAAAGTACATCTATAAAGATGCGAAAGTGGCAAAAAACTTTGATTTTCGTGGTCCGCAGTAGCACACTTTAGAACGCACAGGACATGTCTTTCTTTCTCAGCATCATCAACAAAATCAGCATCAAATCGTCTCCTATCTGACCTCTCGATTTCCCTATGGATAATAATGGACTTATTATACTGCCTTACTGAATCCCTTAAGGGTCTCGTTCTGCCAGCAGTAAGCCCAAGTCACATTATTATGTGGTCTAAATCTTATATAGAGGATAACATACAATGTCCGACTGGGTTTCGAATCCGCGCCTCTTGGATTACGAGGCAGACGCCACGACCACTGAGCTTCCCGGGCTGGATTCTGTTCATCTTACCTCCTATCCTTTGCTAGAAGACAGCAGTGAAATTGTGTCTTGGAAAGTATTTGGGATAAAATGTCTAATGATCAAATTTTACGATTGATGGAAAGATAAGTTTAACCCCGAATTAACTGATCTTTTGTTCCCTCTTAATGATCAAATATCTTGACATTTACAAACAAAGTTTAACCCCGAATTAACTGATCTTTTGTCCCCTCTTAATGATCAAATATCTTGACATTTGCAAACAACAACAATCTTGCAGTTCACGATTGATGGAAAGATAAGTTTAACACCGAATTAACTGATCTTTTGTTCCCTCTTAATAATCAAATATATTGACATTTGCAAACAACAACAATCTTGCAGTTCAAGATTGATGGAAAGATCAGTTTAACCCCGAATTAACTGATCGTTTGTTCCCTCTTTCGGCAGGTTTCCAATTTAGATTTCCCCGTTGTAGAAGGTCTCATGAAGGATATTATTAAAGAGAAGCAACCTTTTGAAAGACTAGAAATGAGAAAAGAAGATCTCATTGAAATGTTTAAGGTAAGTGTTTCCCCCAAACCCTGTACCGGCGAGGCTACGCAGGTGTAACATCATAGGCATAAGGTACTGACTGGCCGCGAGTATTGAAATCGGACATAACCTGTAATCGTTAATTAATCCAATTCTTCAAAGTAAGAATATTTTAAAGAAATTGCAATAATTTACGCTTTTATTCAGATTAAGTTCACCAGAATACATTCCTACCAGAGGCATGTGACGAACAGAAAAAACAGATTCCTGTCAAATTATCATCTCTCGATGTCCACACCACTTCAGCCAATCAAGAACTTACAAAAAATGTTCAAATAAAAGTCTGATAGTGTGGCTAATTTTCGTTTTATTTTCGGTTATTTCAGTATAATCCATTCAAATTGAGGATTTTAAATGAAAAAGTCAAAACTCCAACCACCACAGCATATCGGTGTGGGCCCTTAATAGATTTATGTCGAGGACCTCATGTGAGACATACGGGAAAAATAAAAGCCTTCAAAGTAACCAAGGTAAGTAAATTCGAAGAAAAAGAAACATTTCATGTTTTGACATAGCTGCACATTGAACCCAAAATCTCCGAATATATTAGAAGAATACAGAAAATTACACTTTTTTTCGAACACGAAATTTTATATTGTCGATCTTATTAGAAATCCTCGTAAGTCTCACTTTGTAAAATTAAGAAGAGAACCGTCCCAGTCAGTGGAAATATGTCAGTTAATGAGAAATTGTTTCTATGGACATAGAAAAAAAGAGTTTTCTATGGACTTATGAGGTTAGACTTTAATAATCTTGTAGACTTATGAGATTTTCTAGATCATGATCTCTGATTTTCTCTCTCCTGCCTTAATTCCTGCTATTGATATTTTTGTAGTAGCTGTGTTTCTCGAAATCAACCGTTCTTCCCATATATAGATTCATGCTTAAAAAAAAAAAAAATTAGAAACAGATTGATATGAAGTTACCGAAAAGTTTTGAAAGCTCTTAGCTGGAACCATGGTATGCGTTCCAAGTCAACCCAGTACGTAGAACCGACCATCATGAGAACGATGGCCTCTTAGAATGTACGTGCCTTTCACATGAAAAAAATCCACGAAATTATTAAGATTTATTACTTAAAAAAAACTGACCTTGTCCAACGCGGTTCGATTTGTTCCATATTTGTAGGGTAGTTGAAGACTAGTTCTTTATCGAATCTACGAAGAAATGCCAGGAACAAATCATTCTGTGGTGGCTGTTGAAGTTGTAGTCTTCCTTTTCCTAATTGGCGCGTTTGTAGCAAATTATTTGAAGAGGGGAAATAGAAGGAGTTTTGTTGACATATTTGGCAGCTGTTCTCTCAATATTTCAATAGAATTAATTTTACAGCTTTTGTAAACGAGACCTTTTTTATTACCTCTGTGGTCTGCTCTATCATAAAAACAAATCTAATTGTCTTTTCCCTCTCTTATATTCACACAAACAGTTGATAAGGACAAACGAACACGCGGTTGTGTCTGAAATTCTGACGTTAAGTTTTGACTCACTTGAAATTTCCTTCTTTTCTGAGTAACATCAAACTCATCGCGTTGTTATGCTGTTTAAGGAAACAACTAAGTTTAAGTTAGTGTTTACGTTTTACTTTGTGTTTAATGTATCTTTTGTTTTAACCCGAAGAAGAAATAAAAATAAATCTGCAAAGGTAGATAGAAGACTGTTTTTGTTGCCGAAGTGTTTCTTTTAAAATCAACTGCTCTCCCCATTTCTAAATTGAGGTTGGAAAATTTTGAGAAATAAGTTAATATGAGTTTACCGAAATGGTTTTGATTGTCCTTGACTGGGAATGTGATGGGATGCGTTCCAATTCGTCTTGGTGCTTAGAACCGGCCATCGTGAGGACGAGATAAAACCTCGGCATGTGGGATATAGACAAAATACTAAGAAGACAAGGTTTGCCTTCCGCCGTCCCAAATTATTCACAAATAAATTCTTGGAGTTGAAATTAAAATTTTGTAGATAGAAATGTGGGACTATGTGTAGAAAGTAAGTAGAGAAGTAAAATTTCGAGTCTGATTATTGTAATAATGATTTCAGAATTCGTCAACGTACTGGGAAGGCAAAGCGGACGCTGAATCTTTACAAAGAGTATACGGTATTTCATTTCCTGACAATAAACAATTGAAAGAGTGGGAGAAACTGCAGGAAGAAGCAGCCAAAAGAGATCATAGGAAACTGGGAAGGGTAAGTAATGAGTAAGTGGATTTTCCCTTCTTTAACGTGTGAGACACATCTGCACCTCAGCATGTAATATCATGAAAACATCTCACACACACCATCAATTTACAAGAACTCTATGAGACACCAATAAATTATACTCTCTACTCAATCACATTAATTTCCTAGTCTGCAATATGAGATTTAGAATTACGATGTTGATTCGTAATTCTGTTTGATACTCGTATAAAACCAGGAACGTCCAAATCCCCTGTTGGTAAGGCCCTGTGCATATGAAGAATACAATTTAGATCAAAGATAAACAGTAAATTAGATTTCAACCAAAGCTTCGTGGTTCGTCCTTGGCATAAGAATGACATACATGCCAAATCTGCATCACTTACCGTTCTTGATGAGATACGTTGTTCACAGACGAACAGATAGACTCACACGGAACAATGGCTTGAGATGCGGGCTCTGGGGTCCTCCAAACCTATTTTGGCTCGAAAAAACTGAAAGCTCGAAGTCGAATATTTCAGCACATTACAGTACTTCATTTTTCAGCTCATTACAATGCTTTTGATGAGGAAGTTAAAGATAGAATAGGTTCATTATTGAAAGTAAATCAAAATGTGCTATAATTGTAGAATGAATGGAGGTGGCCAATTACTTTACATTGGCCTTTCGCCTCTCTTCAATGAGTTTTGCCATACAACCAGGTGGCCACTATAAGAAATTTGAATAACATGTGAGTTAATTTTTTTCTAATCCAAAAATTAGCTGCTACATTTTGATTTTCTTTACGTTTTTACAGGAACAAGAATTGTTTTTCTTTCACGAACTTAGTCCGGGCTCATGTTTCTTTCAACCCAAAGGCGCCCACATCTACAATACCCTTGTTGAATTTATCCGATCTGAGTATAGGAAAAGAGGCTTTCAAGAGGTCGTATCACCTAATGTTTATAATGTCAAACTTTGGCAAACTTCTGGCCATTGGGCTCACTACTCGGAGAATATGTTCTCGTTTGATGTTGAAAACGGTAAGATTTTATATATTTTGACCTGACTTTCTTTTAGAACTGGTGACATTCGAAAATGGAACAGCAAAACGAGTATAGTACTTCTTGTTGTGGCAAGCGTCACACTCTACAAACTTTGTAGGCAATTAACCATTTAGATCAATGAATAAAATTGTTAGTTCCAGTAGAGCCACGAGCAATCAAAGAATGTAAAACAAAATGCAAATCACAATAAAACCATTTACGAGTATATAATGCAGATCTTACCAACATAGAATATTATACATATAATATTCTGGAGGGACTTTAAAATCATGGGTAATACGCGCTGTTTTCAGACCCGCTTTGGTCCGAGAACAGCGTGAATGTCGTCGAAAATGCCAATAACAAAAAACTGTTCATGATCAAGCTTCCACCATTACATAGTGGGCTTCTAGGACTTTGTTGCTCGAATACGGAGGTGTAAAAATGCTGTGGATGTAGCCTTGAGAGAGTTTAGAGCTTAGCTCGTAGAAAATAATAAAAAGCTCTAAGAATCCGTAGGCATGCACAGCATTACAAGAATCAACAAAGACTGATACAGGACTCAATCTCATACATGATATGAGATCATTATAAGTTAACAGCGGGGAGGCTGATTTGCAACATCTCGCCATGAGTTCTTGATAATGCAGTAGCTTCTCATTGCTTTCTACATGGGTAGGAGAAAAAATATCGTTTCCGACCCTGTCCTTAGTCACCTTTTATGACAGGCATATAGACGTGAGTGCCTTGGAAGTATTTTAAGTCTCCCTATTCACAGGGGACATAGGAAGGATAATGCAGTAGCTTCTCCTTGCTTTCTGCATGAGTAATGGAAAAGATATCATTTTTGACATTGTCCTTTGTCGTCTTTTACGATTGGCATTGGCTTGGGATGGTGTAAAATAATACAGAAATCAATTCAGCAATATTATCATTTTACTGATGTAATTATATTGCAGTTATTGTGATGATTCTGGGGGCATATAACAATTATCAGTCTACAAACAACATTTTTTTAGAGCTGCATTCTGATATTATATGGGGAACGATGACGCCTCAATTGATTTAGTAAATCTTCTCACAGATTTGATTTTAACACCCGAAACCATTACAGCATTCCAAGAATCACTAAGTCACTATTTTTTTAAATTTCCTTGTTTTCTGTCTAAAATTAAATTTTCGAAACGTCTAATTCAGAAATAACATTTTTCTTCTCCCTCTTGCAGAAACATACGCTCTAAAGCCTATGAACTGTCCTGGTCATTGTATCATATTTGATCATGGAGTTCGATCTTGGAGAGAATTGCCTTTGCGAATGGCAGACTTCGGTGTCCTACATAGAAATGAATTGTCAGGTGCTCTGACTGGATTGACTCGAGTGAGGAGGTTTCAACAGGACGATGCACATATCTTTTGTACTGTTGAACAGGTCAGTCTGATAATGTTTCAACGTCTCAATCTAAAACGTATTATCAGAATCAAAACTTGAACAACTAACAATTGCCTTCAAAATCCCGCCCCTTATATAGGCTATAATATTTAGTGTGGATACGAATCTGCGCCAATCGTCTTTGAGTGAAACAGCCAGTTTAAAAATAGGATTGTCTTAGAAGAGTGATTTAGATTCATAAAAAATAACACCTTTTGTTCGGCTCCCAAAAGTCTATTTTTACACGTTTCACCTTATATCTCGTGAATAGTACTCGTACGTCATAGCGCGCTGTAGTTTTCTGCAATTAACTTTTGTCAACTAGACCTTTAAAACGAGGTATACCGCCTCATTAAAGATTTTAAGGTTGACCCTAATAGGGGGCGGTGTCCTCTTAAAAGCGATGGCCCCCAAATAGTTGAGTTTGTCCTCGTGATGACCGGTTCCATGTACAAGTAAACTTTTATCAACTTATTTCTATCATTTTTTCAAAACTGAATCCAAAAATGGGGCCAACCGTTGAATATGAGAGGAACACCGCTACAACATCAACAATAGATGAGTTACGTGCTTATATTTTATTATTTTGAGAGTTTATGGTGTCCCTGTATATTTTCCCCTTTAATTTCAGATCGGAAATGAAATAGTTGGCTGTTTGGACTTCTTACGTAGCGTATACTCCATATTTGGTTTTACTTTTCAATTACGTTTATCTACGCGACCCGAAAAGTATTTGGGTGAACTAGACATGTGGAACAAAGCCGAAAAACAACTTGAAGAAAGTTTGAATAGTTTTGGGGAGACTTGGAAAGAAAATCCGGGTGATGGAGCTTTCTATGGTCCAAAAATTGATATTACTATTACGGATGCGTTGAAAAGGCCTCATCAATGTGCTACAATTCAACTCGATTTTCAATTACCAATACGATTTAATCTCGGATATGTTAAGTAAGTTGATCTAAATAATCATAATCATCATCATTACCATAATCTACATAATCATCATCGTTACCATAATCATTATCATCACAGTTCCAGCCAAGGTGTTTCTACCATTTTTTCAAACCCGAGTCTGTGGTTGGGGAGAGGATTTTTGAGAGGAACACCGCTACTTATGGTTCATATTTTAATTTGTTGGGTTATTTTTTCAGTGAAAAAGGAGAAAAAGAGAGACCTGTTATGATTCACAGAGCTATCTTGGGCTCAGTAGAACGAATGATTGCCATTTTAACTGAATCTTATGCTGGAAAATGGCCGTTCTGGATATCTCCCCGACAAGCTATTATAATTCCTGTAGCAGAACCGTTTAATGAGTACGCTAATCAGGTATGTTTCAACGACAACGCGTCCCTCTTTATTTTACTTTACGGCCGGCTGATATCAACTGTACCAATAAAACCTTTTCCCTTGGCTTTAAATTTACTTTTGTCCAAAATAATTCAGCCTGCATATTCTCTGCAAATATCGAAAAATTTGATACAGCTGGGATACAATTTAAAACTCCATGTTGACATGTCTTACTGTTGGGGCCGTAATTCACCACTGATGTGCAACGATTCGCTTCCAATTGAACTTTAGATTTTTTCCTTCCTTGATTATTCATACCTACATACAAGATGCGACAATTAGTTCTCCCACTTTTCAAAAAATCGTGGGAGGGGAAGTAATAGTGAGAGGAGCGTGGGGTTTGTGATATTCAACAAGAAATGACATCTAGTTTTTAGGTGTCGCAATGGTTTTGTCGCGCGAGCATCGTATGTTCGTTGTCAAGCTGTTTTTTTTAAAAAAAAAGTAAATCCATTATAGCCACTCATAAGGCGTTCCGCACAAGATATGGTTTGCACTTCACAGATCCAGTTCCTGATCGAAAAACAATTTTGAGGTGGGTTCAGACCACATCATCAGCTTTAGCCTGTATGGGGCTACGACCCATGTTCCCCGGTCACGTAATCTCGTTACAGCATGACATTTCGTGGGCCCCTCGCTCGCAGGATTTGAGTCCCTGTGACTTCTTCCTGTGGGGTTACCTCAAGGCTGAGCTCCTCAAACATTGCCCTGAGACTTTTGAAGAGTTAAAGAAGGCAATTTTGGAAGAAATCATCCAAATTGATGCTGGTGTGCTTCCGCGAAAAACTTCAAATGTGCATCACTCGCCAAGGCCGTCATTTAACATTATTTACAAACATTACGACATTATTTACAAAACATAGATGAAAAAAAAATAGAATACACAAGGTTTCAGAATACAAAATAATTTTTCAAATATCTCATTTCGTTTTTATTTACCAGCTCTTTCAAATGTGGGAGAACTAATTGCCGCACCCTCTATAACCCCAAATGGCACTTTAAGAATCATTAACCACCAAAATTGGTGTTCAGTGCTTTCCTGTTTCTAGACTTAGACATCGCCGAGTTACGTCGATTATTAGTCAATCAGTACCTATACCAACTGGGTTTTGTGTTTTATAAGTATAACTAGCTGATGACTGCTGATGGTTGTATATATTTTTCTTTGCAAATATCGGAGAATCTGCCATAGCTTGTATACGAACCATAATACTGTGGATTCGATATTTTTCTTGAAGGTTTTAGAGGTTTCATTCCCAGTCATTTTTTTGATTTCTTTTGCCGTTTGGTCTGTGTGTGTGGCCCGTGTAAAAAAGCGTAAAAGACTTATTCCCAGCTGAAGTTTTGATTTTTTCCTTATTTTGTACCTACTTACTCTTAGAACCCAGAAACTTGGAAATTATATTTCAAGTTTCTCATTTCAGTCTTCGAGTTACGTTGAATGTGAGTCAAATGGTCTTTTTGTTTTATTTTTAGGCTCCCCACAACCATCTGAATAAGAAATGAGTTACAAGAGATACTGATATTACAGCGTTGATTTTTGTGTTATTTTACACAAATAGACTCGGCCTTCGAAGTCGTCCTACTCTCACAAATAGAATCATCCCCATAATGTGTTGTACATATTATTATGATTTACTCTGTTTGTTGCAGGTCAAGACTAAACTTTTTGACGCTGGTTTCGCGTGTGACGCCGATTTAGACTCATCCGACACTTTGAATAAGAAAATTAGAAACGCTCAACTCTCCCAGTATAACTTCATAATGGGTAAGTAAATTTAGCTTATGACTTGGTGGACTAGGCCTAGACACTGGACAAGTTGTTTGGAATAATGAGGCGATCAAAAAGGAAAGGGGCCATTTTAATTAGATACATCCAAACATAAGATACATCCTTGATTTAAAACTAGACCACACTTCGTTCGGTTAATGATAAAATTTGAATGTCTTGCTATCTTTGTTTAGATCGATTGTCATGTGAGCATGGTCGAATGACTTGATCGGGTTGGAATTTTGAAGTTTAACAAGACCTCTGAATATATAGATTTTGATAAGAGATTTGAAGTGTAGAAGATAAGTTTTTTATTTTAAAATTANAAAAAAAAAAAAAAAAAAAAAAAAAAAAAAAAAAAAAAAAAAAAACGTATTAACGATTTTCATAAAATTAACTGAAATCTTTGCGAATCAGCTCTTTACTGTATACAAGATGTCCTGTTTCTTATTTTATGGTCCTTTTTTACAAATAACTAAGGGCTTTTTATAATACAGTATACAAATATTAATAAACTAATTTTATTTTTCAGTGGTTGGTGAAAAAGAGATGACGTCAACTACTGTGAACGTACGTACACGAGACAATATTGTTCACGGAGAGTTCAGCATAGACGATGTTATTGGAAAGTTTGACAAACTCAAACAAAATAAAACGTTAAAAAGTGAAGAGTTGTTTTAAAAAAGCAACGAACAACGTACGGATGGATTTGCAACACAAGGATGACTTCTTCACATGCTTTCATATTTTATTCTGAAAAATCCAGGCCGACCTCTTGGTCGCGTCACAATGTTACTAGTGGTACAAAGGGGTCAAACTTCTCTTGAATGCAATGACTAACATCTCTGCCAAACTGAGAGCGTTTACCGCATCTCTACGATTCTTATATTTAGGTATATGATGAAATTATATCCTCTGAATTACCTACATACAATAACTTCTGAAGTTAAAACTGTTACCACAATCAATTAGAAAATCGGTTTTAAATCGAAAACAATTTGACTTTGTTAGATCTAATAATTTTCCTGGGGTCTGAACTCATGCTTTTCGGAAGACTCATTCTCCTTATCAATTTTTCGATATCTTCTACCGTTTGGATTGAGATATTGGAACGGCCAATCCTTATCAAATACAGAAGTATACGTAGATTTCTGAATTATATACATACTAGCAGGATACGCCCGCTTCGCTTGGCGCCTTATAGGCATGGCCGTTTATAGTTTCAACCCCTTTTTTCGCGATAAAATGTAGCCTATGTCCTTTCCTAAAGTTTAGTCTATCTCCATACCAAATTTCATCAAAATCGGTTCAGTAGTTTAAGCGTGAAAGCGTAACATACATACATACATACAGACAGACAGAGTTACTTTCGCATTTATATATTAGTATGGATTATGATATTAAACGCTCTCAGATTTGCAAAAACTTTTGTCGTTGACAAATCTTTGCTGTGACAGTGCGTGTGCATTTCATAGTGCCTATGAAATGATGTAATCCTGAATTCGACATTAATCATTTTTATTTTTTAATTGTGTGCACTGGCCTTATTAGCTCACATAATAAAAACTGCAGTGAGCGATACGGTTGAAGTAAGGCCGGGTTGCTTGTAAACATGGTATGTCGTATCGCCTATACGTCTCAATATAAATTTTGGTTTCTTTTATTACTAAACTCATAGTGTAAAAGCCCCATTAGACTCAACACGAAATCTCAGGGAGAGCGAAGTTGTAATTTATTACTTTCTGTATCTGCCTTTGAGACCAGGAAGTTCTAAAAGGTATGTGTTGCACATTTCCGTATGTTAAAACATAAGCAGTATTTCAATTTGTGTACATACGTAAATTAAAATTAGATATTTTTGGTCAAATTTGAAAACTTTTCAATGACTAAAATACGCTTTATATTATAAGGTACTTAAAAAATACAAAAAATCAGTTTACAATAATAATTAAGTATGTATAAATATAATAAAAGTTGAAAACTTAAACAATATATTACCTACTATTATATGTCACTTTTTTAAAATTTTATATCACATTAATATAGTTAACTTACACCTAATATTAAAATGGCGCTTTTTGTTAAAAAATCCTGGAAAATCGTATATTGATAACTCAATGTAATTTTTACATTTATAATACTGTCAGTACTTTCCTATATTAATATGGCCAAGTAATATAAGTAAAAAAAAATCGTGGTTCGTCCTATAAATGACATATGTACCAAATTTTTCTTCGCAGACCGACAGGCACACACATACACGGACGGGCGGACCAATGTCGGAAACTTGGCGGAAAATGGCGAACAGTTCCGCAACTTTTATATCCGGGACTTTTTATAACATTTTCAGCAAAATTTAGAACTACTCTGAGTGACAAAATTATGGGAACGATCAATTTTTTTCTAATAGCCCGAGATATGTAATGGTTGGGAGCCCCTGTTTAATAAAATAATATCACAAATATTATAGGTGACGATAATACCGAAAATTTTCACAAGCTTATCAGACTTTTGACTTAATTTTGCAAGTTTACTTCAAATATCCGAAAAACAGTGATTTTAGGTATACCTTGCCATATTTGAGATTTCAGTATTCTGCTGACTAGGTTCAAAATGAATACAACCCTGAGTTTTATTCTGCTCTTAATCACTTTTATCTTTCTTTTTCTTAAATGATGGACGGCTTTACTGAAGTTCAAGTCGCAAAAGCGGTTGTGTTTACCATTGTTGAGTGGAGTTAGCGGAGGATGGCGAATTCTCTCGTTGTGTCGAAATTTGGGATTCGTGGGTTTGTCAAACTTTACGAAGGGACTGGCAACCACAACAGACGGTGTGGACAAGGTCGATAACGAGTTATGCACACACAGGACCGCGGCTTTATGAAGCTGACAGCACACTTTAACCCACAAAACCAAGCCTAACGAGGTCCAACGCAACTTGAATTTTATAACCAAGCGTAACGAGGTCCATACAGTTTTTGCTCAAAAACTGTCAGCAAAATACTCAAAGATGGCAAAATTTGTTCTTACCGAGTCATGTGGGCTCCTCTGCTCGTCAGGATTCAAAAAGTGCAGAGGGCAAATAAATATGCGTAAAACTAGGGTATTGGTCAAAGGGGGGCTGGGGTAAAGTACTGTCACCGATGAGTGTACTCATACATTCTCTCTGTGACCTGAACACAGAAGGGGTTAAAGTGCTGAAACGTCCCAAGGTACGATACGCGCAGTGCAACATCATCGTAACTTAGAAATATGGTGGCAATTCAATCATGTTATGGAGAGCATAACTTTGGAGAGGCCCACGATCCTGTGTGCTTTAAGTGGGGTCCAAGACTTTTCAGCGATAAGTTTCGGATATTTTAGCAGATATTTTGGGGCCATTCGAGCAATTTATTTCTAACGGTCTCATGCTAATGCACGACCAGGTGCGTCCACACGTTGGAAACCGTGTGCGCGTATACCTGGAAGAATACCGTATGAAAGTTCTGCGCCATCCCCTACATTGTCCAGACATGAAAACTATCGAACACGTCCGGGACTACCCACAAACGCGCATACAGCAAAATTCTGCCGAGTTATTTTGATTTTTAAGTCAGTAAACAAACTGGGTTTGTTTAGGAATGTTCCCAAGTTGAAGACTTCCACTTATTATATGCACACTTTTAATCTTTAGCAATCTCTAGAGTTCATCATGGTATCCATTTGTTTGGCAAGGATTGTACATATCAGTTTTGCGTTGAGATACTAACTCCATTTCTTCTCGAACTTGAATTTTATTTTTTATCCTCTTACTCCATTCCTGAAAAATCAAACAAAAATGTGTTGAAACAAAATAAGGGATTTCGAAGAAGACGAGTTTAAAAATTTTGGTATTGTGTAATAAATTTGACTCAATCCCTAATAGCCCAGTCAAATTACGGTAGCATAGTAGTTAAGCGCTCGTCTGGTAAACAAAAGGGCATGAGTTCAATGCCAAGAAAGGATTTTTAGTAATTAATTTGAGTATTGAACCAAATATAGAAAATAGAGCTCTACGGTTAGATGATAGAAAATTTCCCAGGGATTAACCTCGCCTTGTGGTAATCTTCCACTCAATAGTCTATTTTTAAAAATAGAATAAAAAAAAAAAGTGCCTGGAATAAATTCCCATAAAGCTCAAATGATTTTATTCCACGTTGGACATCCCGAATAAGAGTAATCTTGAGTTTGCGATGGTTTATGAGGTTAACTAATTTTTTTTAGCGGCAAAAACCGTCAATTTTTTTAGCCCAACTTTGACTGCTCATTCTGACCATTCCACAAATTTTGCCGCTAATTTATTATTTGTCTTATAACACCCGAACGATTTATTATTTCTTAGGTACCTACATTATAAGGGAAATCTGTGTACCAAAGTTCTACATTTGACCATTGCGGAGCTACGTCAATTATCAATCAGTTGTTTTTGCAGCAGCCGCCATGAGCCAAGGAAGACTAAAAGCAATGATATAGGTATATATTTCTTTCATCACAATCAATTATTAGCATCAGAAAAATAAGGACGATCGCTGTGAGATAATTGATGGTTTTTGGCCTAACCTTTCGAGTGCACGGGTTGTCCTGGTACGTAGAACAAATCAGAGAATATCAGTCAGTGTACCAATTGGGCGTTGCGTTTTATAAGCATAAATAAATAGTATCCAAGTTATAAGAGAGTGGTGTCCTCTAATGTTTAAGGGCAGAGTTCAGTTCCACTGATTCTAAATAAATCTTATTATATGAATCACACACTAGATTCTACCTACCCTATATGAATGGCCTCACAGCACTTACATTAAATAAAACTGAATGGTAACAAATCACATCTTTTGGCATTAAATTTTCCCTAGCAAACAATCTTGCATTTTTAATTATACTCAAAACTTTATCTTCATTTGATAAAGCCCACTTAATTTGAGTAATTAAATCAGACAAATCTTCTTTTATTGGTATAAAATGTTCCCAGTGGCGAATATCGGAATAGAAATATTCATAATATTTTGAGTCCTGTTTGAAAACCACAGCATCCCCCACTAGTAAATATGGAAATCGATATGCTGCTACTGTTCCATCCAAATTTAATTGATATTTGTACTGAAATTCACAAACAGATATACGAGGATAGATCAATAAGTGCCCGTGCTCTCAAACAACATCACTTAAATCAAACTCAAATTTCAAGCTGATTCACTGATTAGTTTTGATTGATTCGCAGTATGTTTGCAAATAGCCTCACAATTTTTAATTATGAGGACTTTCACAGGATATAATGCCTCCATCCCATCGGCAGTGGGGAAGCAATAATTAACAAGACTTGGGAGTATAAAATTTAATGTCTCTTAAAATTAAGAAATACAGGATTCGTTTTCAGTATTTCGAGCGGTTTTTAATATATTAAAGCCCGGATCACCTGTATATTATGTAGACAGGGTATTGTTCCATCTTCGGTGTGACATGTAGGTGGATATCCCCATACAGGGTGAACAAGAATAACGTTATCACAGCCTAGGATAGGTAGAATGCGTCATTTCATATTCCATTTACAAAGGGGTATATGCAGTTTTCAAGATGGCGGCCATTTTATAAATTTTGACCCAACAGAAAGAAAAGTCAAACATAATGAAGCCTCGCCTGAATTTTATGAAATGAAAGCTAGTGTATGTCAAGGTTCAGTGATGGGACCTGTGCTCTACACATCAGACATGTAGGAAGTGTTGCATTGGCAACATTTGTTGATGACACAACTTTCTTATCCTGTGATGAAGATTATGTTGGTTTCCGCCAAATTACAAGACCAACTGATTTTGATTAAAGAATGGATGAAAAAATGGCGAATAAGACCTTTAAGAGACCCGGGAAAGTCCAATCACATCACCTTTGCGCTCAAAAGAAGCAACTGTCCACCTGTCACTCTCAATAAAGCAATTCTTTCTGAAACAGATCGTGTAAGATATCTTGGCATGCACCTGGATAGACGATTAACATGATAAGAACACATAAAAACTAAAAAATACGAATCTTCGCCTGAACAAAATGTATTGGCTTTTTAGGCCCTATCCTACCACGACGTGTTTTCAGTGAGTTTCATCTAACACTGTGTCAACCTGTGTTAATACAATACCCAAACTCGAGTGTTTCAAAACTCGGCTTTTGGTAGGACCGGACCTTAGAAAACATTCAACCCTATCACTAGAGAACAAAGCACTCATCTACAAGATCATTCTCAAACCTGTATGGACATATGTAATACAACTCTTCAGTCAACAACAACGAAATCATCCAACGATTCTAAAATAAAACACTGAGGTTATTGGTGAACGCACGTTGGTATGCTCGTAACACGTAACAGTGAGGTACATGAGTATCTCAAATTTCCATTAGTCAAGGAAGAGATCAGGCTCTTCAGTGGGAAATATCAACATCAATTGGAAAATCATATTAATCCACTTGCCATCAACGTACTGGACAACAGCAATTCTGTTCGACAATTAAAATAACATCACCCACTAGATTTAGAATTCAGGTCTTGGTTTTTTCTATTTATCTAATGTTAAATTGTAATATTTGTAATTATTTTTATTTTTATATTTAAATACTAGAAGAGATATGAATGCATAGCCTTCTATCATGCCATGTTTCCTTTATCAAATTTGCTAGCAAATTAGACTATCCGACCAAATATCAAATTTGTTCAAATTAGCCTTCTTAGGCTGATTATAAATATCATTTGGGGGAAAAAAAAACAACATAAAATCGCTTATTTATAACTTTTTTTTGGTTTCAGATACAAAAATATAATTTAAAACAACGTAACCAGTAGTTTTGAAATTTGCGGTCTAACTTCGTTTTTGGTCGTTCGTTCCGAAAATTTACTTTTTTTTCTTCGGGATGCCCTGAATTTTTTTTTCCCTGATTTTTTTTTGCATTGGATAAAACATATCCGTATGCTGCTAAAGGACACCAAAATTGTGGTCGGATAGATACCCTTTAAGTTCCATAATGTAAAACCAAAGGTTGACGGAAGTTATTCTCTTCCTTTTCTATTTTGCCCTTCATCCCAAATCTGCCAAGAGATGTGATGTATCCTGTTTGCAGAACTGTCCTTATTTTTAAACTTACATCAAAGAAATCAAAAAACGACACATGCTTCTGTTTGGGTCCATATTTCTCTTGTTCATCTTTGAAAAAGAAGAAATTTGTAAGTGAAACATTGAACAGTTCTGGATGGTCTCGTGATATGTCTATCAATTTAAGACGTCGCCTATTCGAATCTCTGCCTCTCCAAAATAATTTTGATTCTTTTTCTTTCCAAGTCTTTTTATTGTTTCCTTGGACAGAGAGCATATCCAAACTCACTCTGAAAATAGAAATAATATTCAGTCAGAAGTAGCCAAGTTTCAATAGCATTCAGGCTGTTATTATCTGATTTTAAATCGAACAGTTGGTAGAAGCGGTAGGTTCGTAACCAGGAGAATGTTGGTTCGATTCTAAGCATGAAAATAAGATTTAACAATAACAAGGGGAACCATACGTGACAAGTATATTAGCTTAACACAAGTAAATTCCTTTTTATTTTATTTAAGTCTTTTGTCAAGCTTGAGTTATAATTCTTGTTTTGATTATAATGTTACAGTAACATACGTGTTAAGTTTTGAAAATTCATTTTTAACAGGAAATATTGGTGCAAGGCTTAATTCTGGAAATAAAATTAACTGAACGGGAATAAAATTGCCCATTATTCGAGAACATTTTTTTAGTCGCCCGCCCTCGTCAATTGTTTGTTGTTTGCCAATGCCAGGATATTTGGCCATCAGGTTATTTTATCGCGTATCTCCCAATACTTCCCCATAATGTCATTGCTCACTTTCAGGGTAGAGAAGAAGGTCAAATGACCGAAAATATAGGAGAATTGAGAGAGAAAAAATAATAAACCAAAAGACGACAGATAGGTCTTGAGGCAATTTGTTTCTGAAATTTTTATCTCTCACCAAATTAAGGCTACACAAACAATTGCTAGCCAGCTTCTATGGCATATTGAAAACACCAATTCCCGTAAAATCACTGAAATTAAGCAATATCCAACGAGTTTTCATAGTGGGTTATCACGTAGGTTCGAGCACTCGTGATGCTATTACTAGCCAACCTAGGTTAGTAAGTTGGAGGTAATTGTGGGTAACCGTGTTTTCAGCAAATGGAGGGTAAAATACTGGTCTCAAATCAATAGATGTTAAAGAGGCTTTAAACAAACAAACAAACAAACAAAAAATTTTAAAATAGTGTTCACTTTATGCGTCGGAATGTTTATGTATGAACAACATTAGACAAATGGAGAATATTGAAAAGAAAGAGAGAAAAATCTTGGAAGAGAATACTGGGTCCCAGATTGGATAAAGGAATTTGGAAATTACGCAGTAACAAAGAACTGTATGAAAAAATTGAGAAGATGGGAGATACCATGAAAAAAAGAAGGGTTTCACTATATGGTCACCTGAAAAGAATGAACGCTGGAAGGCTGACAAAAAGGATATTGGATTTTTTGATAAAAATCCCAAAACTCAATTGACCTGGTTCAAGAAGGTAAAATTGGATCTGGCAAAGATGAACATCAACGAGAACACTCTGAGTTCTCTCCTATTTTATTCAAAATAGGAGAGAACTCAGAGGGAAGGTGCAACAATTTACTGGATTTGAGGGGAGAAAGAGAGGGAGGACAGGAGCTGCCTGGACGGAGGAGAGAAGGGAACAGCACCGGGAGAGAATGAAGATATATTGGCAGAGGAGAAAAGAGGAGAGCGGAGGGATAACCTGACAGGCTTCAGTTGTTTCACGTGGTCCATAGATGGCCAAAATAGTTTTTTTTTTAAAAAAAAAAAAAAATCACTTTTAAACATTCTGAAATTTTAAACTCACCTGCCCATATTTTCTAATGAAGATTCAGTTATTTCATAAGTAGGCATTACGATATCAAATGTGTCGTCAGATCCACACCAAGAAAACATTGGATAAGCAATGGATTTAGTTAGAGGCCAATCACCCAAGTTAGTCCACAACTCCAAATCAGGAAGATGTACTTTTCTTGTCAATGATAAAAGAATACTGTCCATAAACATTTTGAATCCGGTGTGCTGGCCATAACAACGTCGATATACCTACACAACACATACAAATCATTAGGTGGTATCATCCGAAGATCCCAAATGATGAAATGATTTGTGTAGCAAAACTAAAAAAAACGGGATTTGTCCTCACTGAAATTAGTACTAATCCGCATTAGTATGGTATAAAAGGGTGTGGGTATACAGGGTGTTAAACAATTTGTGATCACTAGATTTTTTTCGAAAAAAGAGAAAACACGTACATTTTACATTTTGAATGCGGGTATTTTGATTTCAGTACTAAATGGTCGATAAACGATATTATCTCTATTTTTTTACAGAAAACCGGCATTACTTTTTTTATTCACATTTTCCATGAAAGTCTACATACTTTTGACTAGTCATTTGTTTATACTGATTTGTAATTATGGATGTCACCCTCAAGTAACTTCTCACAATGTCAAGCATGAGCTTATTTTCCTGTAGAAGTACAAGGATTAAAAAAAATTAACAATTGGATTTTTATTTGGACATAAATGATTCAATGTTGTAATTTGAATTTCACCTGATTATCCTTCACCACATAGTTGCAGACACTCATGCTTGCAGAATGATTAAATGCTTTTACAGCGCCTCCGTGTATTTCGTCAAAGTCAATGGAAGGATAGTTGTCAAGATCTTTCTTCATTTGAGAATATTCTGTTTTACATTCATACTGGGCAAGCCAAGACTCAAGAGGCAGTCTAGATGGACACGATATGTCATCTGGATATACAGGATCTGGTATAAGAATTTAAAGAAATGACATCAATCAATGAGTTTGTTGCACGCAATTTTGTTATTGCTTAATTGTAAAGACTTTTACAAAATCTTAACTTCTCGTGAATGACTAGCAGATACTATCTGATTCAATGTAGTCCTAGAGACATGGCGGTTCTGTTGTTAACGATGACATTCACGCTGTCCCAACAGCATTACTTCAAAATATTACGTTCTAGGTACTAGCACTAAAGATTTGATTCAATACCAGATGTAAGTAGCAGCAATTGGAATAACCCAGTAGAAATTAGCTGCCTTATAGTACAAATATACAAGTGGATACTGCTGTCGCGTCGGAATGAAAGGTGGGCTATTTATGGTCGGAAAAAATCCCGAGTGGATTTGGTACGTAGAACCAATCACCTGTGAAGGCCGCGCCACAGTCTCAACACGATTACTGCAAAATATTATATTATGAACGTAAAAAAATTGATAGCCAGGTATACCTAAGTGGCAGCATTTGGAGTCACACATTAGAAAGTAACAGCTTGTCTGTGAAGTCAAAGATAATGATATCTTTTTATTAGTAAAAAAATATTTTGCTAACCTCTAGCAACTGTGAAACTGATGTGCAGATAAAATAAATTTACCCTTTACAGGTAGGTAATATTCGAATGGATTAAAAATTCTTGTAATTTTTCTCAAAACTACTACTGACATTTAAAAGCATGACGTCATAGATATATTTTCTGCTTAAAAAAATGACTCCTATGTGAAAAGTAGTATCACCAATAGTGATTTTGATTAATATATCCAAATATTTAATGAGAATAAATTTAGTTTTATTTCATTCATATTTTTTTTTAAAGTTTCTTAAAATTCTGAAATAAACCCAGTAGATTCGTCACTTAATACTACCTCGTACGATGATGGGTGGGATGATATCTTCGAGATTTGACTGTTTAATGATTTTAATGTTCAAATCATAACAAACTTCATAGAGTTTATATCTAACAATAATGATATCATCAGTAGACTGAAGAACGTTTGTCCATATCCGACACTGACGACCATCTTTTGACGTTCCCGATATTTTGACAACAAGATCATTGAGAAATCTGAAATGAATTATGTTATTTTCAAATGGGAGATTCATTTTTGGGAACGACGAAAGAAATGTCCTAAGTAAAAAAAAATCCTCAAAACGCTCCTTCAATATTTAACTATACGAGTATACAGTCCAGGTGTTGTGTTATTGGACATGATTTTCAATATTCTAACATCCGTCAGGTTTAGCTTCGAGGTTTAATCAATATGAACTGTAGTGTTAAGACCTTGAGGAAATCCTCATAATGTGTGGCGCTGAGGGAATTCTTAAGTTATATGTGAGGGTATGATAATGGCGGTCATTGCAAATGAAAGGGTAGAGAGTGAAGAGACAAGGCCTTTGTAAAGCTTAAGGGTTAGGAAAAAAACTTATCCTATCTAATCAAACTAACACTTACTTATTATTTACACTATCTACTTCCTGAATAAAGAAATATCTTGCTGGTAACACAATCAAATGAGGTTTTAATCCTGGGCCCCAAACTTTAATATCTTCACAAAAAGATAGTAAACAATTTGCAAACAAAACCAGGACTAAGTAATAATACGAGATCATAGTAAAATTGAAAGGCACTTGAGTTACTTATGATAAATTATTGAGGCACATAAAAAGTTTTATTAAACACTGTACATCATACACGTCTCCCTGTTCCCACACGTCGGCGTAGTGTCGTACAAACAGAGCGTACAGTGTACACTAGTACACTTATTATTTATAATTGCCAAATTTGTCAATACAATTCAAAAATTTACCGCCATTATTTTTTATCAGCAAGCGTATTTTTGGAAGTAGCAGGACTTCGGTACAAGGCCCGAATGGAGACAAGTTTTCACTGTACCCAATTTTTAGGGGAGCCAACTTTTACCTACGTAGTAATTTTGAGTTTTTACTTTTTTTAGCGACTTCATGAGAAGAACAAGTTTGTTTATTTTATAAATATAAGTGTGAAGACCCCCAAACCAGAGAGGTTAGGAAACGTTTGATGAAATAATAGTGGCTCCCGTAAAAAAGGTAAAAGTTTTACGGGAGCAAACTTCGCGTTGCGGGTTGGCTTCGGCACAAGGTCGAATGGGGGACAAGTTTTTACGGGATCCACTATTGTAACATTACAGAGGATTTTCATTTCGTTTGAAATGTTTAATATAAGAGTGAAGATGAACGTCCCCCAAACGAGAGAGGTTAGGAAAAGTTTTGATCGGCCATGCCTCGATGGTGAAATAATAGTTGCTCCCGTAAAAAGGTAAAAGTTGGCTCCCGTAAAACTCGGCTTCCCTAAAAATTGGGTGCGGGAAAAACTTGTCCTCATTCGGGCCTTGTACTGCGTCCTATTTTTCTTTCACAAAAGACCTGTATGAACGATGAACGTATCTTATTTCAGATAATGATAAGAATAAGTAGGAGAAGTTAGATAACTTCCGAATCATATTTTTTATTATTTTTCTTCGTCTTCAAGAAAAATGAAAACAATGGAATAGAAATTGGACAATGGAATAGACATTGATAAAAATGGAACAATTAATTTGAAATTAAGATCTTTATTCGTTAAGGACTTACTTTTTATTCCTTAAAGTGCTTGTGCTTTTTTTAAAAAATATTAATTTTTCCATCTGTTCAAAAGTTTTACAATCCGTCAGATTGGAGAACTTTTGGTCTTCAGGAAGTATTTACAAATTCTGAACATTATTTGTTCAGAAAAGGTAAGGTTTTAAAATATGAAATATTTTCTAGTTCTAAAATTAGGATTATAAATAAGTGTTCTCACATTTATTTCTCAACTAGTAATAAAGGTTTCTTTGTACAGAACTCGACAATTTTTTTGTTTGTATTCTTATCATGACATCTTAAAGAAAGGTTGATATCATTCTGATTCATTAGATAAATGATTGATACCGTTTTGGTGATAGAGTAAGAAACAGAAACACCTCACATAATAAAATGTTCTGGGTTTGATTTCTATTTAGGAAATTTTTACCTCTTCAAATCTATCTTTTGATATTAGGTATAGGTATTTATTCAATAGATTAAGTGATCCTCTTTTGAGAATCTCAAGTGAGTGGTAATAGTCTAGTTGTTTTTAATGTGTACAAAATGTTAAAACTAACTGAAGGTTATGACCGATTTTACATGTAAGAGAATGTAAACAATCTGCCACCACTCCAAAAATGTTTATTTTTTAAAAAAATGGCAGAGATTACTCATTTTTTAAAAATAAACAATTTTGTTAAACATTTTTGGAATGTTGGCAGATTGTTTACATTGTCTTAAATGTAAAATCGTTCATGAACTTCCGTTAGTTTTAACAACAGATTTGTTTTAAATAAGTCCCCTTTAAAAGAGTTCATTGGAGAATGAGTAAGAAGTCCCAAAAGGTAAGATATTGATTTTTCGATGACGTTTAATACATAATATATCTTGTAGTTAATCTGGTTTTATAAATTTTAACAAGCTCTTTCATCTGTTAGGACATTCTTAAGCAAACTGAGTTTACTTGAGAACGTCGTAACAAACGAAAGGGCTCGTGACTCGCCACTCTATTTGTAGTTGATACTAAAAATTTTTATTGAAATTTAAATCTTTGAATAAATGTTAAAAAATATTAACTTATCTTAAAAGTTAATAAATTTATATTTCGTAATGATCTCCAAATTTCATCTTGTTAAAAATCAAAGGTCAACAGAGTATTGACTGCATAACTAGATGTCTTACGAGTATATAAGAAGGATATCTGTACCAGAAGAACATTTTTAAAAGAAATATGAGATAGCACGTTAATTTAGATGTGTAGGACGTATTGTAAGAAGTATTAGTTAAGGTTATAAAAACATAAATCGTCTTGAATCTTGTTAAGTTTGCGCAGTTTCACTACTGATTTTTTTTTTTTTGTAACCTAACCTGCTACTCTCAACACATCCTACCCAACAAACTGGGTGTCGGTAGCAATGAACGATGTTCATGTCAATAAAAGAAAACGATGTACCGTAACCTAACCATATCACACTTGGATTAGCGTGTATAACATTGCGCCATAGTTTTATTTATGTAATAGTGAAAAACTAACATTTCGGATCACTTAATTATCAACTACAACAAAAAATGCAATGCTTGTATATTTATTTTTTGTAGACAGTTTTATTGTGAAAAAAGAAATTTTGCTTAACTACTAGGTTACCATTTTGCATTTTTTTCAGTCAGGAATTAAAAAACTATGTATGGATTTCAAACGGTTGATCAAAAAACGTAGCACTAAATTTTTCGAAAGATTACACCTTAATATGGACATAATGTTTGAAGCCTATCTTACACATGAATCTGGCCACCTCGAGCCTGATGATATTCCCAGAACCACCGACCCCGTATGGATACTTGGTAAACAATATCATGCAGTACAAGATTTGGAACTCATTAGAAAAATCATCACTTCAAAATTGTGGTTTACATATCGAAAAGGTTTTGTACCTATAGGAGATTCTGGACTAACCACTGATAAGGGATGGGGATGTATGCTCAGATGTGGACAAATGGTTATAGCACAAGCTCTTCTATTTCTACATTTAGGTAAGAAGAAATGATTTGGATTTTGTAGAAAGACATACCTCAGAAACCAGATCAAAGGACTTTTATTCATAGGGTTTCGTTCTAAATATCTGAACAAAATTATTTTAACCGCCAAAACAAATTGTAAGACAACGACTTTACTGCGTTCAATACATCAGTTCCCTTCAGATCACTAAAGTTAAGCAACGTTGGATGTATTTAGTATTCGGATAGAAGTCCGCTAAAGGATATCACTAGTTGGCTGTTTCGAATTGCACTCGGCCTCATGATGACAATTAAGTCGCTGCTGTTGATTGCTGTGAAACAGCCTGGGGACCATAACTTAGACTTAGTTTACCTAGTAGTAAAAATAAGGTACTCCCCATAATCCTAAAGCAGAATCAAATAAGATTTCCATTCAGAACATATACGTTTTAAAATTTTATTTACAGGTCGGGATTGGCAATGGAACCCATCTTGTAAAGATAAATCTTACTTGAGAATATTACAAATGTTTGAAGACACAAGGACGGCGTATTATTCGATTCACCAAATAGCACTTACTGGAGCTTCAGAAGGAAAAGCTATTGGAGAATGGTTTGGTCCTAATACTGTAGCTCAAGTACTTAAGTAAGTCAAAATGAAAATTCCTTCATCCCTAAAGGCCTCGTTATGCTGGTACATTATACCGCAGCTTACTAGTCAGAAACCTTCCCCCCCCCCCCCCGTTTTTTTCCTTTAAGTAGTATTATGTAATTCCACAATTTTTTTTAGACAAATCTTTTAAAGAGAATGAGTTCTCCTTGATAATTACTAGACGCTTTGCCATGTTCTGGATCAGAGGTTCTCAAACTTATTTAGCCCAGTGCTTACTTTCAAGGTTCCTTTAGCGCTCATCTTTGTTTCAGTTTTAGAATTTGTTGTCGAGACATAGCCTTAAAAACATAATCCAATCTGCTTGTATGTGGAAGTTCTACTCCACTCCCTAATCACTCCCTGGAGTCGCTTCCTCGGAAGCATGCACTCTTTTTCTGTAGCAAATGCGAATATTGTTCGACATTTGCGTTTTGATGTAGTTAGAGATTCTCTAGCATTGTTTTGGGCACTTATTGAAAACATATCCTGTTGAAATTTTGTAGTCAAGTGAAGATATATTTATCCGAGATCACTGTAAAAGGACGAATAACGAGAGGTAATTTTCGATCTCGTAAATTATGGTGAAATGACATACTTGGTCACTGTTTATTACAACAAAACTATATATATATATAATTTATTTTAAAAATAAAAAAAAAACACTCACTACAGAGACCAAATATTAAAACACGGCTCGACCCAACGGGGATACTATGATGACCCAACCTGGAACTTTCTACCAGCGAAACCAGATCCTTAGCATTTGGTTATATAGCTTTACATAATAATAGCGCCACATTGGAGTAGGATGTAATCATTCAGGGTGCATCAAAAACTTAGAGATTTTCTTTATCTTAGCCATATTTATAGCAGTTAAGAACGTGACAGCTTTCCCTGTGTTGACCAAACATGACAATTTAGTAGGAAAATATTGGGCCGCAAGGAGGAAAATGACTTCATTGTCAAATACCAGAATTTCAAAGCAACTACATATTATCTAACCTAATTTTGCTTGTACTTAATTTGGTATCCAAATTTAACCAAAAGTAATAACATCATATACATTTTCTTGTGTTACAGAAAGTTGGCAAATTATGATGATTGGAGCTCGTTGGTATTCCACGTAGCTTTGGATAATACTCTAGTCGTTAATGAAGTTAAGAAAGTTTGTACTAGTACCAAACGATCGTCTCCCGCACAATGGAGACCTCTTGTGTTGGTTATTCCACTTCGATTAGGGATTCAAGATATAAATCCAGTGTACATAAATGGAATTAAAAAATGTTTCACTTTTCCACAATCTCTAGGCGTTATAGGTGGAAAACCAAATCACGCTCTTTATTTTATAGGATACGTAGGTAAGTAATCAATGAAAAGCGTGAACTTTAGTTGTTTAGTAACTTGAGGGTAGCGAATATTAAACGAGCCTCCGTGCTAATGTTTATATAGGATACGTAGTTTATAGGATACGTAGGTAAGTAATCAGTGAAAAGCGTGAGCTTTAGTTGTTTAATATGAGAAGTAACTTGAGGGTAGCGAATATTAAACAGGCCCCCGTGCTAATGTTTATATAGGATACGTAGGTAAGTAATCAATGAAAAGCGTGAGCTTTAGTTGTTTAATATGAGAAGTAACTTGAGGGTAGCGAATATTAAACAGGCCCCCGTGCTAATGTTTATATAGGATACGTAGGTAAGTAATCAATGAAAAGCGTGAGCTTTAGTTGTTTAATATGAGAAGTAACTTGAGGGTAGCGAATATTAAACAGGCCCCCGTGCTAATGTTTATATAGGATACGTAG